>VDFB02116573.1:0-38704 GCA_007258455.2 Sequoia sempervirens | reverse complement strand
TTACATCTCTCCAAATCTCTTCTCAACTCTGCCATTTCTTTGTCCCATTCTAAATCCTACTTCTTCATTTGCATCTTTTTATTTTCTTGTCTTCTTGATACCTTTCCTAAGGCTTCTCTCCGCTTTTCCTCTTGCACAGTCTTTTGGTATCCAGGGTCTTCACATTAACCCGTCAATCTGCAATACACATCTGAATAGATGAACATAACTAACTTCTTCATCAAACCCTTTTGAAACTCTAACTTCCTCTTCCCAAACCTTTTAGGCTTTGATACCAAAATGATGACATCTTAATTGCAGATAAACAAAAACACTTCGAACTTCAAAGCGAAACAAGAAACAACATACACTGAAAGATTCCTTATCAAGTGCGTCAGGATCTTTGATAAACAACCTTTAAATAATGGTGACAAAGAACTGAAATCTAAACAACCAAGAATGAAACAACGAACGTTTATTAAACTAGAATCCCAAGATTACAAGTCTAAGCACATATAAACAGAAGTTCAATACATACAACACTGCAAATTCTGCAACATTAACTCGACTCCACTCTCCCACCATTCAGCTGTCGTTGTCCCAGTGAATCAACATTGCTTCCATTCACTATTCTCAAGCTGAAACACCAACTCTCTCAATCTGAAGTATCATTTCAAAACTCAGCAATGCTTCCATTAGTTTCGTTGTTATTGTTTTTTGATTATGAACTTGTTCAGGCTTTTCTTCCATTCAAAACTGTGGAGCTCTAACTCTTTTTTTTCCTGACAACAACTCCTCTTATCATCTTCTTCCCGTGGTTGATTCTTTTCTTTGTTTGCTGAGGACATCCGCCCTCACCAAAGTCTCCTATACGGCTTCCAAAAAGAAGAACCCCAATCAACCTCTCTCCTCCAGTTGATAATATCCCACATTGAAAATAGTTATTCGTTGCCTCCAAACCGTTTCTTTTCCTTGCCAAAAATAGTTTGTCCTTCTCCCACCCACATTTTTGGGCGATGCCTTGTAACTAAATTTCATCTAAATCCAAAACAAGAGGAGAACTCATTGCCCCAAAACGGTTAACTCACACCAAAATATGCGGACAAATCAAAACACCAAAATATAATTAAATCAAAATCAAAATCTCATCAAACAAAGAATGATGCCCCTGCATCACAAGGTCTACAGAGTCAATTCCACCATTGCGCAGTCAATTTTAAACACTTCCTTGAGCATCTTCGTGGAATAAGCACCTAATTCTGGGTACTCCCATTTTGGAATTGGGATGTACAAGCGCTTATTAATTGGCCCAATTTCCATGGACACCATCACTTGCGGGTTTGCAAAGCCTTTCACAGAGCCAGAGATTTGCAAAGCACTTAACAACACAAATACAGATAATGGTGGGTGTTGAACAAGGTTTGGGCGGTTTTAAAAGGCTCTGTTGTAATGTCCCCTTATAAATTCATCCTTATATTTGTCTTATTTTAATATATAAGATCAAAAATGACAAGAAGTAATATCTTTTGAATAATGATAGAATTGATGTACTTGATCTTATTAAAGAGTACTTAAAATGTTTTACTCTAGCTTGGATTATTGAAGAAATTAAGTATATTGACAAGTATAGATAGTAATAATGATTATGTCCTTAATATTAGTCTTGAAATGAGTTTGAAATAATGTGATTCAAGACTGAAAATTGGGTAAAATATAGGTCTGTTTTTTCAGATATAATCCTTTAAATTTATGCAATTGATGGGGTCCTTTGCTGATTGTTATTTCTAATTAACTTCTTTCAAAACATGCAACTTGGTCTTTGATGTTGTTTCAGATTTTATTCTATTGATTCATGCATCCAAAAAAACTGGTCTTTGCTCCATAATGAGCTCCTTGGTGGTAATAGAAGTATATATCTGCAATACTATTCCATGCCATTTGGTTCCATTTCCAGTCTTTATTTATGTCTTGTCAAAGGTTATGTCTTTTTGTGGAGGATGTGTCTTCTTCCCTTTTTATGGATGTGTCCCTCTGTAAAAGCCGTCGCTGCCTTTAAAAGTTTTTATTTTATAAATGTTATCTTACATTAATGAATGCATTGTTGCTCTTAACTAATTTACCCTTCCTTATCACTGCCATGCCTTCAACTTCTGACTTAAGACTTCCCCTGATTATTCTTTGAGAGTTTGACCAGCCGATAGGAATAAAAGCAATCACAATTATTTCTCTTATTACATATACATTGCATTCACGGTGGATAGAACAATTTAAAGTGGCGGTATTAATGTGTGTCGATTTATTTATCCAGCCCAATGACAATCACGACAAAGCTGAATACATTATGGCATAATCTATGTTCGAATTTGTTCCGCACATGTATGCAGTGCCACACTAGACTCTACCCGCGATAACATCCCAAATGAGGCACGGTAACCTTCCAATATTTTTAATCGCCTATGTTAATGTCCCAGACCACCGATATCTTGCATCATGAATTAAAACACCACATAGTCCATCTGAATTAGGTAGTGTTAATAGCCCTTGGTAATATGTGATGGAGCAAGATATTAGTAGCAATGATAATAGAGGCCCGATAATATATCTATTGGATTATTCGAGCCCCCCTTCAAAAGTCGGCAAAACAAGGTAGCGATAATAATAAGTATAGGATGTCGATATAGTCTTGATGACAATATTTGGTGGCATCTTATTCACCCGTCTGACACAAGAATTTAATAAATAATATTTGCCATTCTGCCACTATCTATATATGCTTTCATATTCTTCCCTAAACATTCTATCTGAGTAATGCAAGATATTGGACATCTTGAAAGTTTAAATCTTTAATTTAAACTAAATCTTTAATTTAAACTTACATATAATTGCCTAACGGAGTGGTGTTATTACATCTGCATGCTTCGGGTAGTACATGCCTTAATTGGAAGTAGTGAGTGATTGCCACCACATCCAAAAAAATCATGGATATCTTTGGAACTCGACGCCAAATTAATGGGATTGAGATTGAAAAGACATACCTTCGCCGCCTCCCAACCAAATGCATGCTTAGCCATTAGGACCTGTCCTCACGTGGAGTATGAAGTGAGAGTATGAATCATTGTATCTTGAGGCTTTTGAAACCTTGCAGAAACATAATTCATATGACTGGAACAATGCATGGTGTCGATGAGGCTTGCCGATCCCACTTGTTAACACAACAAAACAATAATGGTTAGAATTACCCCGTTTGGTGGGGTCGCCCTTCTTTGGAGACTAGTGCTTCAAGAGATGGATACTTGTATATATCTCCTTTCCTTAGTATTGTTAGCTTGATTTTTGAATCACAAGCCATGTTTGCTAAGTTATCTGCAAATCGATTGCCTTCCCTATAGCAATGGGATAAATAGAAGTATTCAAAAGACTGAAGGAGTTTGAGTATCTAATGCACTATATAATCCAAATGCCATGAAGGAGACTGCTTTTTTTTACATGCATTTATTATGTTCAAAGAATCACCCTCTATACAATTTTTCCTTATATTTGCTTTCTTTGCCAGCATCATACTTGCTAACAAAGCTTGAGCTTCTGCCTTATTGCTACATATTCAATATAATCAATTGTGAATTTTGGTGGGTTACCCTTGACTTGACCAAAAATACTGAGTTGATTAGTTGTTGACTTCTTGAAGATTTTGCTTTCTAAAAAAATATATATTCAAACAACTCCTTAAGATTTCCCATTTTATTATTGGTGACCTACTGTTCAAACTCAGGGAATCTACATAGCTCTCATCATTTCAAAGCACAGTCGAACATCTTTGTGTATAAGTACATAAGCTTTTTAGTGATTCATTGATGTTTACACTAAATAGACCTCAAACTTCAAACTTTAGTCAATCCTTAAACCTCGTTGTTACACGATTTCGATTTCACTACCAATCTGATACACAACACTATTTTGTTAGAACTTTGATCTGTTCTAGGTGGAAGCAAATACTTACGACAATTGTAGCTCAGTATCACTCTAGAATTGCAACCAAATAAACCATGAATAAATGGAGATAGAAGTATATGCATAAAACAATACGTCAAGATCTTAATAGAGGGACAACTATCTTTCAGAAGAATTTAGTGCTTTGACAATTATAAAAAGTAGCTTCTACAAGAGATGTAGAGTTCCCACACTCAAAACTCAGAAGGTAGACAATGTACCTTGCTCTCTTTTCGCTACGTGCAATTGTGTTAACTACATCAAGAAGATTGTGATTGGCATATACAACCCGCAGTCATTGTACAAGAAGAATTGACTTGTGTGTTTCTCATGTTTGTCATATTCCATATCCATGTCTCGTGGTATTAATCTATTTTAAATCATTTGCAGGCAACGACTTCATGATGATCTAATTCTTACCTAGAGGTCAACGAGGTATAACCCATCCTTTTCTCAAACATTTGTAGAAACTTCTTGTCGCTCTTTGGTCATTTAAATGATCAAGTTCTCAACTTATGAACTTAAGTGTGTGTATGCTTGAGCCATGATTGGGCAATTATAAAGTTATATTGATCTAATAGTCAGAAACTGGCATTTGGTAATGGCTCGTAGTGTTTCCAGACTGCTGGTAGTCTAAAATCAATGAGTACGCTAGATATTCGTAGGAACAACTCAGACTGTACTTTAGAGACCCTAAAATTATAAGCCTATGAAGTTAAAATTATTGTGAAACAGTATCTTTTTATATAAGTAAAAAACACTCACCCAAAGCCATGTACCATAAAGATGCTTCATTCAAATTAGATATGTGCAAACTTACTAAGCGTGTACTATGTATTATATCACACATTAATATGCTGAGCGTGTCATTTTATCATTACATCATTCACGCCTGATGTCCATATTATAAATTTTGAATTTCACTTGGTTACTTTTTCAAGCACAAGCATAAAAAATATTAATGCTTTGAAGCTGAACTTTAAATTTAGTTTGCAAAGTTTGATTTTAAAATATTCTTACGGTAACTTAATAATTAAGGAAAATCCACTACAACCCTTGATATGAGGAGAAAAATCTTTTTCAAAACCTAAGATGCCCCCAAAAAATATCTTAACTTTCCAAAGATATATATGCTGAAATGATTCTAGGACTCCCACAAGCAATGCTGCATTCAGCTATAACAGGCATTTCCAATGAAACCATTCAAAGTGAATTCGGACTGAAAAAGTTCCACAGTGCATCTTGATATGAAGGTTTGGGACAATCTTGAAATCACCTCTAAGGCTACTAAAAGATGTTATTTGTGGAATAGCAACAATAACATCATTCCCAAGTGAACTCTAGCTATCTAGTTCCAAGACCAATTTTCTTGCATTCCATTTGAAGCTTGAATAGTTTTTGCCATGTTATGAAATTTGACAATCTTAT
Source organism: Sequoia sempervirens (assembly GCA_007258455.2). Taxonomy (NCBI): domain Eukaryota; kingdom Viridiplantae; phylum Streptophyta; class Pinopsida; order Cupressales; family Cupressaceae; genus Sequoia; species Sequoia sempervirens. The sequence goes on along the minus strand of VDFB02116573.1, from coordinate 33,310 downwards.
GATCCTATAATTAGTTTTGTATAGATTTCTTATTTTAACTTTACCATCATGCTTGCAGATTGTAATTGTGAGATCTCATTTCATGACTATGCATGGCACTTAACACTCATAGAAGCAGTGATTTATAGATGAGAGCTAAAGTGCCTTTATAACATTTATAGCTGCACCTGTAAAAGCTTGTGTTTTTAATTGAGATTTAGAGATTGGAAACCCAGCATGTGATTTCAATCTGATTTTGACTAGTTTATCAGACCGAATGCAAAAGGAGGGAATTCAATTTGCACAAAGTCAAAAAAAACAATGTACCACATATATTCCATATGCCCACACAGTACGCCAATACAGATATATTACATTATAGTTACTTCAATGAGTAACACGGCTGTTGTATCTGCTAACTCAAGTTGAGAAAGGAATCCATAAACTATATATGAGATTTTAAAACTATGGAACACAACTTGTTTGAAGAATACAAAGCAAAAGTCACTAAGTGTGACTTACTTACGAAGAATTAGCACACTGCAAGCTCATTATTTTTCTGCACCATCATTCTGAGAGCTATCATAGATACAGTCCAGATAGTGTTTTATTGTAGAAAGAGAGAGCCCTGGAAACCGATGTACTCCATTTGGGTGTGGATCGATTTTCACGAAAGGCCAGCTCAGGCTCTCTGCTGCTTGGCATTCTTCCATGCCATCTCCAATAACACAAAACTGAGTTCCTGGCCCTTCAAAACGTTCTTTTATCCTTTGAAAACACTGCAACTTCCCCACATCCCATGAGCTGTACACTGCATAGAATATCAGACAATAGAACAAATCATTACTTGTGAACCTTGGAGGAATTGAGTGCTTAAAATATGGAAGCCTTCAAGACAAATTCTTTGAGAAAATAGAACATCTTACAAATCCCACTGAAGAAGATGTAGGACCAAAGGGCTAGCTAGCAAAGTAAAAGTTTCAGCGCAACCACTATTACACCAAAAATTTATTAATTTTGAAACTTTCAGGTTGGTTTTTTCATTGAAATCACTAATTCCCAAACACGGAATTACAAACTAGAGATTATTTCTTATTTATTTAGTTGTAATTATTATTTTATACCTATAGAAGCACAAGAACAGAATGCATACAAAGAAGAAATGCTGCAATATATTCATTGCTCCACTATGATAAATGTTGAATTTTAAAGTATAAAATTCTTTCAGACAAATTTGAATCAAGATGTTAATTACCATAAATCAACTTTCAAGGGTAGGTTTAAATTTTATTATACTTTTTGACATAAAGTGCTTCATCATCTGAATGTTCAAAAAATAAATGTGAGAGACCCACTAACTAATTACAGCATGCATTGACTTTTATGCATTGATCTATAAATATTGGAAAACAGAGAAAGAATATCAATAACTATGGAAAGAAAGTTCATATAAAGCAACTTCTATCTGATTTTGTTAGACGTGGCAGTATGATGTATGTAAATTAGGTTTCAAGAATCAGAGTTAAAATCATATTAAGAGTGAGAAAAAGCACCACACTTAAGGTGCTATGTAAGGTAATCAAATTCGAGGGCAGGAATGCACTTTGTGGGATGCTAAGATGAAACACTACAGTTTTGCAAGTTTTGAATAATTAATAGTTCAGTTGACAAGAAAAAGAAACGTTACACCAGAACTTCAAATTTTGAGGATAAAGTTGCAGTACTGAAGTTTTCAGTAGAATAGAATATGTCCCATTTTTTCGCATGAAAACCAGAAGCCCAAAAGGTCAAAATGACCTACATTTTGCTTCCAAGAGTACAGCTAAATATAATGGACAAAAAAAAAAAAATTCATAGAATACATCTTCAATGGAAACAAAAAATCATTTAATGTATGCAGAGTAAGGATTTTAATGAATTACTTTACATCTAATATAAAAATATATGATAGTTTAATTAACTTAGGCATCAAATTTCTTCTTGTATTATTCTTCAAATTTTCAATAAAGAACAAGCTTATGAATTTTCGGTTGTCAAGAAAGCCCATTAATTGCCCTCATTTCATACTAATATCACTAACAATCAAAAAGAAAATATGAAACTGGAAAAGCTCTATGGTCTAGAAAGATCTTGCTTAGTACATAATAATTGGCTAAACTTCTAAGTTTATGAGATAAGAGATATAAAGATTTTATTCTATTTTGATAAAGGTATCAAGTTTATTACTAATACATGTAAATATTGGCAAATACAATAAAACCAGACCTCCCTAAAATCTACATTCCCAAGGGTGAGATATTTGTAGGCTCGGGAATGAAACACAGATGAGAAGATTGATAAATGAAATGGATGAGACATTAGATAACAAAAAAATATTCAATGAAGCTCTTACAATGCATCCATTGATCAAAATACGATACAATGTACACATTTATCAAGATGTAATGACTATTTACTTCATCTTCTAGATGACTGTTCAGCAGTGTATCTATGAAATATAAAATATAAAATGTTATCCTTCCACACCTAGGATTATGTACTGTGGTGTTACATTGGGCAACTTTTTTATGGCACCTCATTTGTTTGAAACTTTGATGCAAAGCTTCAGTCTTCTACAAAAGGTTTTGCCTGAATGATAGCTTGTTTCCTTCTACAGTTTTAGAATTTTCAAGAACCAAAACATTGACTTGGTAAGGACTTGGGGTTTGTTTTCTCAAGTTGAGTCTGCTGTCCACAATACTACATCCCATTTTGATAGAATACAGCACACATTTGCTATGAAATTTGGGAGTTCACCACCATTTTCTGTACTAAGTGAAGTCTCAACATTACTTCTAAGTGATGAAATTTGCAAAAGGTTGTTCAACTTCTATCTCTGTCACTTCTATCTCCAAGCTAAATGCGGTTGTGTGACTTTAAAACTAGATAACCCAAACTAATTATGCCCATGAGTGGCCCAAAAGTGTGCCAACTACACCATCTAACATAAAATTAGGATAACCCAAGCTGATATTGCCCATGAGTAACTCAAAAGTGTGCTGAAGCATGCACTGACTGACTTAACTTTTTGTCAAGCTAAAAATGTGAACCACTTGCTTTTTGTAATGCTTTCAAATGAAGACACATGTTGACACAAAAAGCTGCTCTTGTGGCAAAAGTTATGTCAAAAATGAAGGCCTAGGATGATCTCGCTCCATGCATAGTCATCAAAGACTAAAATTAAGAGTGCAATCTCAGGTGTTCAAGTGCTAAGCCAAATATCACTTGTTGGGATGCTATAGTGATAAGCAGCAATATGTTGTAATTTGCAATATGCTGCAATGACAAATTCTAAATGGATAATGTGAGAAATCTCCAAATACCATGCTCGAAGAACTCAAAATCTAAATCCTAATGTTCCCCCTCTGTAAGATGAGAGTGGAGAGCTACTACAAAGGGCCCCTGGAAAGAGAACACACATGAACTTATATATAGAGCTACTACAAAGGCCCCACATGGAAAGAGATGCACAACTCAATGACAACCTCTTGGATTTTCATCAAGAGTCTCCATTAAGTTGCCCTTTCAAATTTTCAGCTTAACACAAAAATTTGGTAAGCTGCCCTTGCAAGTTTTCAACTCAAAACTAAAGTGCAATTGATCAACAAGAGGTGATATCCATAGCCTCAAAAATATTTATTGAAAAGCATGTCTCAGTATGCTCACGATCAATATCCCAATCAAAATGGAAAATTATAGGTATTGAATGCATAATTATCCTCTATGGGAATTGAGAACAAATCTATATTCTCTAACTAGGTTGTTGCTCAATAGTACAATTATTGATATCTGCGATGCTAAGGTCATCATTAAGTGGATCGACGACATCATCTGTATCATGAGCAAACAAGCTCAACAAGCTCTTGTACCAATGCCTAACAATATCTATATTCTTAGAGTTTATTATCAACTGGATCTGCATCAAGAGTGGACAAGCTATAATCTAAATTCTAAAATGATGGATTGGACTCTAATATAGGATTTTGTCAATAGGCAAGCCTTAGTGTGTCGTTTGGAATGATCTATCCATCAGAAATGCATATGCCTCATTGATTTGGTAGGTAAATCTCTAACATAATATTGTTTTGTAGAATGTATGTTTTAACCACATGATAGACAAGGATGTAGATCAAAACAATCATAAGAAGTATAGCCTCAACATCCACAATGACAATATGTTTGGACTTGATGGGCTTTAGTCCAAGTTGATTTTGATTGATTTAGCAACTAGTCAATTTCACAAGGCTAACCAACAAGTGAAGACTTAAATATTATTCAAAATACCTCCAAATACAAATTTGATACATTTGGAATATTCTAATATATGAAAATTCACAACACCTATATGCCCTAGACGAATACAATGTTTGCTGGATTTTATTGTCACCCAAGCTCGCATAGCAGGTGGAGATTCAACAATAGGACTAATAGGTATTGTACTCATGATGGTTTTCGACAAAGTTGCCAGTTCTAGTACAAAGATATGTGTTAAAAAATTATAAATTATACAAACAATAATACCCATGATTGCCAATAAACAAAATATTCATATACCCCATAAGTTGAAAAAAAGAAAATACTCATAAATTCATAATTTGATGATTTGTTAAATGTCAGTACAAAATGAAAATTACAAGCAATATTCAATATATTGCTCTTTATCAAGAGAATCAAATTCAACATTTGATTCAATTTCATTTGAACCACAATTAGTTGCATTGCCACTCCCACTAGTTGTGTCATATGTAGAAGCTACCTCATCTATAGACTTCAGTAAGTTGTCCAACAATAGCATCTAAGTCAACATACTCAAGAGTTTGATCTTGTGATGTCCTATTGTATTCATGCCCCCACTGAGAAATATACCATACAGCAGCGCTTAAATCTTCTTTACACTCCTTGAAGAAAGGCCGACATGAAGCACTTAATATAATGGAAGGAGTAATTCAAATTACTAATATGGGCGGACTCATATAGCTTTTGGCACCCAAGACAAAAGAATATAAAACCAACTAAATTTGGCCGACTCCTTGGTAAAGTAAATAAACCACCCTTTTAAAGCCGACTCCTTGGTAAAGTGAAATTGCCCAAGCAAATGTGTATAAAAAGAAGCAACTGATATTACTTTAAGCAGCGATTAAATTATTAAAAGGCAGCGATCATTATTGAAAGGAAACTAATTCATAAAGGTGGCGCTAAAATAAAAAGGAGTCTTAACAAATAGACATCCCTCTTCAAGAAGTCATATCTCTTCATATGGTCACCCCTCTTGGGGATTTTACAAGGTATAAAAGGAGCATAAAATGGAGATAGAAAGATAAGCAAGTAATGAATATTTTCTGAGTTTTAAAGCAGATCGAATGGATCAGATCTGAAATGCCATTTCAAGAAATCAGTAAATTGATTAAGAAAGTATTGGGTATGCATTTGGTTTTGTATGCTTTTAATGTATAATATTTGATAGGCATATAAATATATATATATATATATATAGCTAATTTCACAATGACTGATATGCAATAAGGAGAGATATGTTGTGTCTAAATTAGTAAATAAGGGAAATAGTGAATCTATTTATATTACTATAATCTACATCTTTTCTTTAAGCAATCATGTGTAGGGTTGGCAAGGAAACATGCTAGGGAAGGGCGGTACAGGTTCTCACAATGTAAGTACACCACCCTAAGTTGGATGGAATTGTCTTGGTTGGATGTTCCTACCACTTGGGACCAAGTGGGGTATGAGCACACCTTGGGCTTAATTGTGATGAATAGTTTTTATGGAACTCTATCATGTGTTTCTCTCTGATCCCAACCATGATTATTTATTGGAAAAGAGTCTATATATTGGATTCAAGTTTAAGTTGTTATTCATTTTTTTTATAAATGTTAATAGTTCACTTATTCTTAAGTTCAATATCTATTATATAATTTACTATAGAATATCATCCGTAAAACAATTTTATGTTATGTAATTGTCACTGTTGTGACCTTTTCACACATCACCCCATTGCAAATGGGGACCCCCTGTTTTCGTTTTTTTTGCCCTGGGCGTCGCAACTACTTATCACTTGTCTTTTTACAATGAGGTCATCATTTTGAGAGTTTCAAGTCAACCTTCTGAGAGTCATCTAAGCCAAGTCAATAATCCATGCTTGAATCAGTGCCTAAACGTCACAGAAGTGCTTAGAAGGCCCGGGAGACGAGGATCGCCTGTGCTTTCGGCCGATTCTGACACTTCCTAATTTTTAGGGAATCTGCTTTTTTTCTTTTTCGTTTTTTTCATTTTTGGCATTTTTGGACCAAACAGGGTTCCCTATTTTTTAGGGATTTTGCTTTTTCTATTTTAGAAAGTCAACCCTGGTCAACGAGTCAACTTTCCATCTTTAGATCCAAAAATCAACCTAAAAATTGAAAAATCATTGAAAAATCAAAGACAAAATCTGAAAAGCAAGTGAAAAATCTGGAAAAGCAAGCAAAAATCAGTCAAAAACCTGAGAAAATCAACTGAAAAGCATGAGAAAATCTGGAAAATCAGTCAGATCTGAGGGGAAAATCACCAAAAAATTGACCAAATGGCATAAAACTCATGGCAAAATTCTGTCTAGGTCTGGAAAATTCGCCATCAAGCTGCATGTCCAGCCCTTAAAATGTGGGACGAAGAAGAATGGCAGGGACTTGAGAAAGTCCGCCCAGCCTTGAAGAAGAATGGCAAAGACTTGAAGAGGTCGGCCCTTAAAAGGTGGGACCTTGGCAAAAAGTTCCAAACCCCGCCTAGCTTTGGCAAAACTTGTTTGAAGTCCGCCCAACCTTGATGGAAGATGGCAAAGACCTTGGAAAGTCCGCCCTTCACTTGGCCAAACACTTGGGAAGTCCGCCATGGCATACAAGAGGAAAAAAAAAAAAAATTTGCTAAGTGTTTGGTGCCTTGAGGTGAAAATCCGAAAATTGCCTAAGTATAGAGGCCTAGAAGGGAAAAAAATTGAAATTTTGGCTACGTATTTTAACATTTCCAAGAGGAGAAGTGCTAATTTTGAAAGGCAAAGACTTGAGAAAGTCCACCATGTCTTGATGGAAGATGGAAAGGACTTGAGGAAGTCCGCCTGGGCCATGGCAAAGGAAGTGTGAAGTCCGCCTAGCATGAAAGAGAAGAAATATTAAAATTTTCGCCTAAGTATGGATGTCTAGAGAAAAGTTGATGAAGTTGGCCAAGTATACAAAGGAAAATGCACATGGCAAAGAGGCAAGAAAGTCCGCCCTTGGCTAGAGGGGATAATAATTTGTCTAAGTATCATGGAATTTTTCCTAAGGGAGATATCCAAACATAGACTTTGCCTAGAGAAATTCGTCCAAAACAAGAAAAATTGATTTTGGCATGAGAAAATGTGCCTGACACAATTTGAAGTCCGCCATGGCAAAAAAAATGAGGATCTGGCATAACATTTGTTGGCGAAATGGCTAAAATTTTGACTTGGCTAGACGAAAATGGGAATAAAATTGGAAAATAAACTTTTAGCCAGAGAAAATGGAGAGGAAATCAAAATAGCCATGGGTCCAACACGAACGGGTTGGAAATAAATTAAAATATTTTAATATTTTAATAATTTATTCCCAATACTTAGAAATATAAAATGCCTTGGACAAAATAATGGATGGAAAAGCAAGTCCGCCCAAGGTGAAGATGTCCAGCATGAAGCAAAGTCTGCCCAAGGATGGATGTCCAAGACAAGTGCAAAGTCCACCTAGAGAAGTGTCCAAGACAGTCCAAAATCCGCCCTCGAGCATGATGGAAAATTTCTAAGGCATGAAGTGCCTAGAGGGGAGATGGATTGCAAACACATATGAAAGTCCGACCTTGCTCAATGGGTGGACGACACAAGAAAGTCTAACTTTGACCAAGCACAGCATGTCCAAACCTTTACAAAGTCTGACTTTGCTTGGAGAAGGTATGATCCACCAAGTACAATGGCAAACATGATGCAAAGTCCGACCTAGACCAAGAAAAGAAATGTCAAAGTGTTGAGAAAGTTCGCCCCAGTGTAAGAGAAAAGATGGTAAGCACTAGAGAAAGTTCGACTTCTCCCTAGAGATGTTTGTCCAAAGTGGCTTGAAGTCTGACTTAGGCCGAGGAGAAAACGTCCAAGCTCATGTGAAGTCCGCCCAAGGAGAGGATGAGAAAATTGGCTAAAACTCAAAAAATTGGCTAAGTGTTGATACCTTGGGGAGAAGAATTCACTAAGTATTGGAAAGAAAAACAAGGAAAGTGAAGGCGAAAAGTAAAGAGGAAATGAACAAAATCCTTAGCACAAGCCAAATTCAGAGTTGAAAGCAAATCCGCAGGCAAAGTTCATTCGAGCATCGAGATGGCCAAAATTTTGGCTAAGTTACAAAATGAAACTAAATAGCCAAAATTTGGCTAAGTATGGGAAATACTTCACAGAGAAAGTTCCAATTTCCTCCATCATGGCGAAAGCACAAAGGCATTCTTCTCCAAATTCAGGACACTTGAAAGAATATTCAGACATCTTAGAAAGATTTCATCTACAATCCCAGACCTATTCAAGCAATCCGGGCAACTTCTTGAAGGGTTTCATCTCCTGAAGAATTAAAGACAAGCTTCCAATCAGAATCAGATGGTGACAAGAAGTGTTCTAAACAAATTTTCATACTTAGACAATTTCTCGACACAAATTGGAGAATTCAGAGAGGAAATCCAAAGGAATAACATCAACCCAGTTCAAGCAGGAGGAATTTCAAAGCATCCAACTTCAAGTCCAGACACCTGCTCCAAGGGTAGACTTCCAGACCTCAAAGATTCCAGTACAGGTGAGAAGAAGAAATCAAAGTCTCAAAAGGAATCCAAGATCAAAGCTAGGAAGGAACAAGCGCAAAGGACAGAGTCATCGACAAGGAAAATATTCTAAGGCAAGCACGTGGAAGAAAAACGAAGCAACCAAGGAAGGCATCCAGCATGCTAAGGTGGCGCCTCGTCATCTTCCAACCAATCAAATTGTTCCAAATCAACATGCAACAACTTTCTATTTTATTGTTGCTTTATATTTAGCAAAAAGGACAAGTGTCCTCGAATGAAATTTTCTCATTGGTCGAAAGTGACAAACCCTAATTAGGGTTTTATTTTGTAATCTCGATCATTGATCCGAAATCAATCTTGGCCATTGAATTGTAATTGGGGAGCCTATAAATTGAGCTCGCCCCTCATTTGTAAAGTGTGGAGACAGTATATGAGATTGTTGCATTGAGACTATTTCCGATAATAAAAGTTCTTATGCATGATTTGCTTTGAATAACTTTTATTGTCAAAGAGTAAGCGAGGTTGCATATCTTCTTCCGCCATAGATTAGAGTTAGCATTAAGTTAAGTAGAATTTGCTTTGAGTATTGGTTAAGTGAATAAAAGATTGATCGTATAGATTCAATGGTGAAGTTTTGCTCATACTTTCTTCGAATGGATGATTTACATTCGATGCGTAAAGTTAGCCTGAGCTTATAATTGTGGAAGCTTAACTTCAGTCTCATTTGAGGCTTGAAAATCATTATCACACCCCTTGAAGATTGCACCCACTTTGCGTAAGTTGTCCAAAGGAGGCGAAACAAAGTGCGGTTATCCCTTTCACCGAATCTTTACTGTCTCTTAAGTTCTTAGACGTAGAATAGATCCCCTAAACCCTTATCCTTTTGCAATTTTTTTGAGATCCACATTGAAAGTCCCATTGAAGAAGCCTTTTAATGATAAATCCGCCTAAGTCCCAAACTTGTGAAAACTCCTTTAACATAAGTCCCCTTGTGTATTACTAGCAAATCACAACACCCATTGAGCTTATCCACACGTCAAGACCTGACAAAAGAAACCTTGGAATCGCCATATGATCTTCTCGCAATCTTAGCATACGCGGTGGTTTTCAAGAGAGGATAGAGTGTCTCTGGACATTTTATTCTGTGTGTTCGGTGGATGATAAAACGTACACCAACAGTCACTTAAGGAAAATTCAAGCATACCCCAACCAGGGGACACTACAATTGGTATCAGAGACTTAATCCTACCAGCCTGTGGGACAAACCTACTTTAACCATTCAATTAGGATTAACTATTCAGCCCTCTTCTTAATAAAATCAAGTGGGCCAACATTCGCATTTTTATATGTCTGTGTCATAGCTCCGAGACTCGCCGTGAGTCCTCCGGACGCGGCGAGTCCCGACTGTGGGACGCGGCAGCAGCGGCCAAAAAGGCCAAAAAACAATTAAAACACAACATTTTTTTAATCTGTTTTTTTATTTATATCTTCTATTTCGCCCTAAAAGGGCACTCATTTCATTCATTTGGCAAAATAGGAGGAGAAGAGAGAGTTGTGAAGAAAAATAGGAGGAGAAGAGAGGGCAACCAGCAACTTGTTGAAGACAAATCCAAGGGCATATATCATTTGGGGAGCTTCATACCAGCAAGGAGGTGCATTGAAAGCTCATTACCAGTGATTTGGAGGAGTTTCTATTGCATTCCAAGCTAAATCTAAGAGGTAAGTTCGATTTTAATTGATTTTTTTGTGTTTTTTTAACAAATATTTCATTGTAATTTGTAAAATCACTATTCTTTTGAGTTTGCATATTTTTTTTACAAACCCTACTTGCAACTTAAATAATTTTAGAAACCCTATTTTGTGCAGCCACATTCATTTGCAAATCATACCATATTATTATTTTCACAATGTCTCATACCCCAGTCAGAAAAGACCCTGCTTGGAAACATGCTGAAATCTTTCCCGGAATGAAAAAAGGAGACGCCAAATGTTTCTATTGCAAAACAATATATCATGGAGGCATAAATCGATTAAAATATCATCTTGCACGCATACCCGCCCATGATGCAGTGGGTTGCCCTATAGCACCTCCTGAGGTTGTTCGTGAAGTACAGGTGCAATTAGAAACTTTTGAAATGCAAAAAGAATTGAAAAAGAAACAGAAGCAGGAGTTGTTGAGTGTTGGAGTTGGACAGGGACTTGGTGCTGTTGGAGATGCTTCTTCCATGCCTCCATACCGTCCTAGTGCTAGTGCTTGTGGTAGTGCTTCTGTTTCTGCATCAGCAATGCCTATGCGTACTCCTAGTGCTGGTGGCGCTGCTACTGCTAGTGGTAGTGGCAGTGTTAGCATTGGCCCTAGAGTTCGTAAATCTAGGGTGGACTCATATTTTGTACCACGCACTACCCCTGGTTCCCAACCGTCGCTTGAGAGCATGGGTTGGAACAAGGACGCACATGATGCAGCCAAAAAGGCAATTGCAGACTTTTGGTACTACTGCACCATTCCCTTCCATGTAGCCAGGTAATTCTTTTTCGTTTAATTGTTTTAAAATTTATATTTAAATTTTAGAATCTAGATGTATCTCATTATCTCATTATCGAATTCAAATTTTACAATACTTATGTAACTTATCAATTTATTTATGACATGTTATAGGTCACCTTTCTGGCAAAACATGGTTGATGCGATAACCATATGTGGGGCGGGGTTCAAAGCCCCTAGTGAAGATGAATTAAAGGGCCCACTTTTGACTCAAAAGGTGGCAGATGTGAAAGCACAATTAGAGGAGCAGCGCAAGCAGTGGAGCATGATTGGTTGCACCATCATGACTGATGGTTGGACTGATAGGAGAAATAGGACGTTGCTTAATTTCCTAGTTTCCTCCGGAGGTAATTGTACTTCCTTCAATGCATTGGAATTTGAATTTTATTTAGTGAATCACATAATTTAATATGGCTGATTTATGTTTTTTAATTTATTGAATAATTGGTTTTGCTTATTTTTTCAGGTGACACCGTCTTCATTAAGTCCATTGATGCTTCTGCCCAAATAAAAAATGCCACATACCTATGTGAGGCTATAGAGGAGGTGATAGCTGATGTGGGGGAAGAAAATGTAGTGCAAGTGGTGACAGACAATGCAGCAAATTATGTTGCTGCTGGTAGATTATTGATGGAGAGGCACCCTACTATATTTTGGACTCCATGTGCCGCCCATTGCATTGACCTCATGTTGGAGGATCTTGGGAAGCTCCCATGGATCAAAACATGTGTGGAAGCAGCAAAAAACGTTTGCAAATTTGTATACAACCACACATGGGTGCTTAACCTTATGAGGCAATACACGGGGTTGAGGGAGTTGTCTCGTCCTGGCATCACCAGGTTTGCAACAAATTTTATCACGATGCAATCCTTGATTCGGTCAAGGGCAGCTTTGAGGCGCATGTTTACTAGTGAGGAGTGGTCTTCCTCATCCTTTTCTACAAGCACTGCAGGGATTGCTGTGGCTGATTGCATTTTTGATGAGCAAGGTTTTTGGACACCAATGGACGAGATTGTGAAGGTAAAATTTAATTCTTTATTATGTTCTAATTTTTAATCATATCTTACTTTTATTTGTTTATTTTCATTCACACTTATTTGTGCAACATGTTTGCACTTTGCAGTTTATTGAGCCCTTGCTAGTTCTCCTACGAGTTGCAGATGGGGAGAAGCCCGCAATGGGCTACATATATGAGGGCATGGATAGGGCCAAAGAGGCCATCAGATCAGTCTATGGTGGAGTTGAGGAGAAGTATCGTCCCATTTGGGATATCATTGATAGGAGATGGCAAAACCAACTTCATAGGCCCATCCATGCAGCCGCATGTTTCCTGAATCCGGCCTTCCACTTCCACCGTGATCTCCGTGCAGATAGAGAAATTCTTAGTGGGCTCTACACGACATTGGAGCGGATGTTGCCTGCTGTTACTACACAGGTGGTGCAGGAGATAGATGCTTTCACTAAGGCACAAGGAGCCTTCTTTGCACGTCAAATGTGCAAAGATAATAGGACAACATTACTACCAGGTAAAAATATATTTAAGGGCATAATTTTCATCTCTTTATATTATAATTTATTATTAAATGTTGAACTTGAACTTGAATCTTGAAATGAGATTGATTTTGTTTCTTTTTCTCATCTCAGATAGCTGGTGGAATATGTTTGGTTCTGATACACCGAACCTGCAAAATATTGCCATTCGTATATTGAGCCAGCCATGCAGTTCATCTGGTTGTGAGCGCAATTGGAGTATGTTTGAGCACATACACTCCAAGAAGCGCAATAGATTGACAGTGGAGAGGATGAACGACTTGGTATATGTTCATTACAATCTTCGGCTCAGATACAGGAAGCTTTTTGACCATGACAAAACCCCGATCAATCTAGAGGAGGTTGATCCACAGTCTGAGTGGACCACTGAGGCTACAGATGCAGTCTTTAGTGACGAGGACCTTGATTGGGTGGACCAGGCAGAGAGAGAGGCCGAGGTTGTAGCCATGGCTGAGGAGGAGGCTAGAGCACGAGGAGGCATAGATGCTGTTGGTGAGAGTGGCATGGAGAGTCAGACACAGGCAGAGACTATGGCTGCAGCTGCAACATCATCCAGGCCCTTTAGACGCCTTCGTAGGAAGGATGCTGGCTCCACTATGCCATAGGGCATAGAGTCATAGAACATTTTGATTTGATGTCATATTTCATATTTCATATTTGTATGGAACATTTGATGTCATGGATTTCATATTCCATGAGTAATTTGTATACATTTGACTAATTTTATATATCTAAGTATGTTATTTCCTTCAGCAACGCAACTACAATTTGTGTACTTTATACTTATGTAATCGTTGTATACTTGTGCATGTGATCAAATTTGCTTTTATTTGTGTTGTATTCAATAAAGGGTGCTTGAAACAAGTTTTAAATCCTTAAAAATCTCTAAATTTCTAGGGTTTTTCAACTTTTTTTCATTTTGCCGCGTCTGCGCCGCGTCCACGTCCGGAGTTGCCTAGTCCCGCGCCGAGTCGCCCTCGCCGAGTCTGAGCCACGTCCGCGTCTCGTTACTATGGTCTGTGTCATTCACATGTATGCTTCGTGTCTTACGTGTATTTATGTGTATGCTTCGTGTCTTACGTGTATTTATGTGCATGGCTCGTGTCATGCGTGTATTTATGTGTATGCTTCGTGTATTGCATGTATTTATGTGTATGCTTCATTTCTACGTGTTTGCTTCATGCCTGATGTGTCTTCAGCAAGTTTACTCCATGTGTGTTCATGATTACTTTATGCTTAACAACTATGAAAATGCCAAATCTATAAGAGCTTTCCAACACTTCTTTAAAGCCCCTAAGGTTAGAAACCAAATCAACAAAGGAGGAGGAATTATTACGACTGATTATAGGTAATAGACAGCAGCACTAACAAATTAACACCAAATCAACAAAGGAGGAGGAATTATTACGACTGATTACAGGTAGTAGACAGCAGCACAAACAAATTAACTTATTTAAAATTAAATTATTATTAGCCTCCAAATGCAATGATGAAGAGTTGTAACTATTGAGGTTAAAAGGTGTGACTCCCTCAAACTTGAGATATAAAAGGGAGAGCATTTCATTTGAGAAAGACATCCATAACATCATTGAAGAATTCAATTGAAAATAGAACCTTAAGTGATTTTGAAAGTAAATTAAATTAGGTTCTCAAGAATAGAGATGATGTGAGAAAGGTTGTGACTCTTCAAATGAAAAGTTGTGAACCTTCAAATGTTAAAGGTTGTGACTCTTCAAAGGTGAAAGGTTGTGACCCTTCAAATGTGAAAGACTGTGACTCCCTCAACAAATAAAAGGGAAATCATTCCTTATGAAGAAATCCTCAAGAGGAAATCATTTGGAAGTAAAGTATTATTCTCAAAGGGCAGCTATGAAGGGAGGTGACTCATTATTGTTAAGGGTGGTGACTCCTTCAAGAAATGGATATAAGGGATGATTCAATTCATTGACATTTAATAAGCAATCATCACTCACCTATCCTTCAAGAAACCAAGCAATCAAAATATCAAAAGAGATTCCCAAGGAGGGAACAATCATAACAACTCACCATAGTTAATGATAAAATCTAACGATATAACTTGATTTTCAAATAGAAATCCACATGTTGCCATTACTAGTTGTCCCAAAAATTTAGGCATAACTAAGATACAAAGATGGATTAAGATTATCTTACTGTCAACTTCAAGATAGAAGTGCACCAAGATATCATCTTGACATAGGATGGTCAACCTCTTAAAAGCCAAACAATAACATTAAAGTCCACAAAAAAATATTCCAAACAATCTACAATAATTTATCTAGAAAATTTATCTTACCCAGAACACCCCAATTATTATCAGCATGTCTAGTCAGAATTAGAAATAATAATAAAAAGATCCAAGTCTAAATTCAACCAAACTCTGATATGCCAAAACAACATTGAGAGAATGTAATGAAGACAACTCAATTCTTTAGGAACCTACAAATTAGACTCTTGAGAGATCTTAAGAGAAATGTTGGAAATCTATCGTAGGGTATATTCATCAAGCTTCACGAAGGAGGAACACAATTGTCCTAATGAAGAGTAATTTGTTCATTTTGAACAAGATTATAAAGTATAAAGCAAGTCCATACCATATACGATTGAAACAATGGCGATGCATGGATCAACCTTGTAACCTACAAAATTGATCTAGTAAACTTGTCTTATGAACCAAATTCACTTCTATATGTAATATCTAGAGTAGATCACTTCATCCAAGGGTCTTCTTCTCCTAAGTCCTTTTCTTGATCAAAGTAACTTCACATTCATGATTAAATATCAAGGACATCAGTATTAGGCACCTTAGATAAATTTGATCCAAGCGAGTTACATCCAAATTTATTACATAAGTCTATTTTAAGTTACATTGTGGGCCCATAACCCACAAATCCCAAGATCATTTTCACCTCTTAAACTTTGGGAAAAATTGATGTCGTTTTGAACTAGGTTGAATAAAACAATACTTTTCTGAGACATGAAAATCATCCTAGTGTTAAACATGGGAATATGTCAAATCTTTACAAGAGGAGTGACAACCTCCCATTGATATGGAAATTGGATGTTAGTGTCAATCTATGAAGTGTTTGTGGGTGATAACTGTTTGCTATGGATTCTACGACTTTTGTACATCCAATAATTTGTACTTGAGGATTATCTAGGGAAGATATACTTAGAAGGTTATAACATGTCCTTAATGAGTCTATGACAAGATGATATATGTTGAAAAATGTTTGGACTAGGCTAAGTGTTACAAACACCTATAAGCTATTTTAGATTACATCCTCATTAGAATCAATCTTGCCTCAAACCTTGTTTGAATGATTAGGTGAAATAAAATATATTGTATTTAACGTAAACTGTACTTACTCCCACTTGATGGTGTAGGAAAATGTTGTACCCAAACCAAATTTTTTGCTTCATTAAGGCATTTTGCTAATAGAGTCTTAACCTTGTTAAAGTGATGTCAAAACACTGTTTTTGGACAAATCAGGTATGGACTTTGTGTTGGTTTGATGTCGAGAAGATACTGGTAAAATTTGAAAAAAATGAAAATTAGGGTTTTTCAAGCCCCTGTTTCAGGCCCTAAAACCCTAAAAATTGAAACTTGTCAGAATTGACTAAAAATTGTTTTGATTGGCTTATTTTGCTTCACGATCACAATGGTGAAGTTAGATTCAGTTAAAACTCAGTCTAAGTCTGGTGGGTAATTTTCACATTTTCAGATGGAGAAATGGGATTTCTGGAGTCGTCAATGACAGATGGCCAGATATCAGATGTTGAAAGCTAAGCCTAAAACGTTCAAATAAATAATCTGTGGCAAGATAAGTGCTAAGTAATGCTTTGTCTTGAAGGAGATTTTTTGCCGGGATGAAGATCATCAAATTTTGGTTGACTCTAGAGTACTAGAGCCCTTGGAGGCCAAGGGCGCCCTAGTTTTTAGAGGCCCAGATGTCAATTTTGAGACTTGTTACTTCCAAGAGGATTTGTTAGGAATACCGTCAGCTTCGTGATGAGCTATTCAGCCAGCCTGAAGGATATGTCTAGCACCTGTTACGAGGAATTCAGCAAGAAACAAGAAAGGTGAAAAATGACCAACACTGGAGGGAAAAGCATAGCTTTTGAGAAAGGCGCCCATCTTTTTGAGGGGTCAAATGAAGATTTTTGATCAAACGGCACCTAGGATGTTTGTCTCACATTTGCTCAGGCTTCGCAATGCATCCATCAGCGGGTGAATTTGAGTTGCTAAATTGCCTGAGCCAGAGGTCAAACGCGAGGTTAAATCTTGGTCAAAATATTGAGGCAAAAGCAAAAGAGCACATTTTGGAAAAGGCACTTGAGCTTTTGGAGCCTTTAATGCCTTCTTTTTGGTGATCTCAGGTGTTCATTTTGTTCATGTTACATTCATCTCTCCGTTGCCTATCTCTGTCGGATCAGAAGTTGACTCAGCAGCCTGCAGCCGGAGTTTTAGTGATATTTTGGCCAGTTTGGAAAATGGCTCTCTGGGATGAAAAGAGCACATTTTTCAAAAGGCGCCCTTGATTTTCAATCCCCAGATGATGTTTTCAGAGGAAGTGCTCTCTTGAAGTTGTCGTGTGGAATGAACCCAGCTCCGCAGTGAGCCAGTTATCCCGTCCTGAAACTTTGTCAAACAGAAGTTATGGAGGATTCAGTTTTGCCTTCATACGGAATGAAGATGGAGGAAATTTGACTAAGTCTAAGAAAAAGCGCAGCTTTTGCAAAGGGCGCTTGGATTTTTGAGCCCTCAGATCTTAGTTTTGTGGTCTGCAGTCTCAAGGAGTGTTTTGATCAGTTTTTGTCCTACTCTGCAATGCAACTGTCAACCAGTCAATCGGAGAGGTCAATCAATCAGTGTCAAGGATTGAACAGAGGCTTCGGAGAGATTCAAAATCCAGTTTTCATAAAAAATGGTTTAAGTTTGAAGAAAAACGCCAAAAGTCAAAGTTGATTTTTCAAGACTCAAGATGACTTGTGCGCCCTAAAAGAGGAATTTTAAATATTATTTCAATATTTAAATTTCAAATTTCAGTTAAAGTGAACGATTTTTGGGTTGTCATCTTCAGTTGACATCTTTGCATGTTAGGTGCTTTTTCAGTTTTGCATGTCCAGTTAATTGGTTTGCATGTTAAGTTATTATTTTGCATGTTCACTTGACTGAAGTGCATGTTCACTTAACTGAGGCACATGTCAAGACTTAACTGAAGTTTTAATGCATGGTGCATGTCAAGATTTTTCTCAAGATATCAAAGGATGGCGCTTTACTTAGGATTTTTAATTGAAGTCTTAAAGCAAGGCGTTTTACTTAGGATTTTTAACTGAATTTTTAATGCAAGGCGTTTTATTTGGGATTTTCTTAATTGAAGTCTTGAAGATGGCGATTTATTTTATGTCAAATATTAAAACATGGCGCTTTATTTAGGGCATATTGATCATCAGTTAACTGTTTTGAGAGCCAATCATAAGCCAAGCGCCATTTTTAGGATTTGCATGCATTTACCACGCCTTTGATGAGAAAGCCTATTTATTTAGACTTAGGCGTTCATTATTCTTCATCCCAAGCAAAGAGAAATACGTTTTTCTTGAGCAAACAAGTCTTTGAAGGTGCAACAAGTGTCAAATTTCAGTGTTCTTCGTAGCAACGGATTCAGTTTGTTCAGAGGAAGAATATTCCAGACTACATTTTTCATTTGCATGCAGGTTTCATCAAATTCCAGTCAAGCATAGGCGATTTTCTACATAAGCTGAATAAACAAAAACAAACTTCTATCTTCTGTCTAATTTCTTCTATTCTCATCTTAGGTATTCTTCGCATGTCAAAGAAAACGGCAAAATTTTTAGAGTTTGATCATCTTGGTTCACATACTTCAGCATCAGCATCAAAACCCATATCTTAGATTTTTCCAAGAAAATTGCCTTGTAGCTTTTATTCTAAAGCTCTATGCTTTTTTCCGAGAATTTCTATGCATGTGGGTCAAAAACACATCTTTTCCAAAATCAAGCTATCTGGGTTGCCTTAGATTTACATTCTGCATAAAACCCATGTTCCAGATTTGCTTGAGAAAATTTGCCCCGAGCGAGCTCTAGAACTAGTACTTTTTCTTGACTAAAAAACTTCTACATGCCTTGCTAAAACTCAATTTTTCAATTTTTTATTGATCTAGGTTGTCTTAGAATTTGATTCTACACAAAACCCACGTGTCAAAAAAATTCTGGAAAATTTTCCCGCCATAAGCTATTTTTAGCCTTGTCTAGAGTTTTTTAGCCTTTTCGGAAAGTTGTCCGAACATACCCAACTTCACAGTCAAAAGTCCTCATTTTCAAAATGGAGTTCAATCCTATAGATTACAAGACCAAATCGGTCCTAATGCATGACTTTGTGAAAACCACTGATACAAATTTAGGTCATGTCTATCATGTGATTAATCTGAATGCTTTAGAGGGTGTTAGCAGCAATACACTGAAGAATATTGATCATTTTGGGTTGTTGGCAGTAGGATCTATTCCCATCACAGCTTTCAATCTCGAGTTTGTTCTTGCTTGCATTAAGCATTACAACTCATCTACACTACAAATCAGATTAGCTGATGGGAGAGTCATTTGCAGTCTTAAGCCAAAGGACGTAGAGAAATGCTTTGCTAGTCCTCCTCATTCAAACAATTTCACTATGATTATTGAGTCTTGTGAGAAGCTATGGAATGAAGATCCAGAACGTTCATAGAGAAAGGTTGCTTAGAGATGGTTGAAGATTCAAAAGACTAACATGCCTAAAAAGGTTGGTTGTCGTGAATTCAAGGACGAGGTTGCTATTTTGATAACTCTACTCAATCAAGTTACAGGTCAAGAAGAGGCAAACATTTTCCGACCATGGATGTTTTACATCATTTCTAGGATCCTTGATGGCATAGAACATTTTGATTGGGCCATGTTGATCAGTGATTGCCTTCATCAGCAGATTACTAGATTCCTCAAGTTTCACATGGTGTCTCACTTGGTCTACTTAGTTGCATCTCAAGGTAGTTATAGACACCTAAAGACTAACGGGACTCTTGGTGTTCAGCGTGTTCACGAGTACTACTCTTAGTTGGAGTTTTCTAAAGATGAACAGGATTTCAAGGCAGTGAATGATCACTTTTTCATGAAGACAGTCAAGGATCTCGACAACGAAATGCACATCCGGATTTCTGCAGAGGCAAAATCAGCGATGGAGACATGGGCGGATTGGTTTATACAATTCCCTACTTTCACATACATCCAGGTTTATGGATATGTCGGAGAGCCTCTAATGTTACTGAGGTACCCGTCAGACAAGATTCTTTTCATGGAATTTCTCAGACAAGTTCAACATGTTTACTCTTTTCTTTGCAGTCGCCATAAGTTTACAGTTTCCTTTCCTTTTGGATTGGGTGTTTTCACATGCAGAACTGCCGCGGATGCCAAGTATATGACGAACAAACTTGAGAGATTCAGTTTCAAATTCCATGTTGAGAGGCGTTCCTATGATCCTTTGGGTCAATATGCAACCAGGTTGGAGCGAGGGATTGCACATAAGCCAGCACTTAAAGACTTCTAGGCTAATTGCGAGGATGAATTCGAGGTTCGTCGTCGTCACTACTGCAAACTCACTATTACTTAGCCCTCTGATTACCTATCAAAGGATGTTGACGGTCTATCAGATGATGACGGAGAAGTTCTGCTCAATTCATATGTCAAAGATCAAGTTGCTCGACAACCACTTCACTCACCAGATTGGTATGCTAGGGAGAATACTTCCATTGAGGACGTGTCTAGATCGGTTATCAAGATCAGCAAGCAGTTCTTGGAGAGCAAACGAAGGCGAAAGTCAGTTCCGGTTACAGAGCCGCCAGTGGGTTTTTCTTCATTGCCTTCTACTTCAAGGTCAAGGCCTCGGGTCAAGGTTATCCTAAAGCCACCTGAAGGGGTTAGACTTAGCGGAAACACGAGGGGGAAGACTACTAGCAAACGAAAGCAGAAGCAAGTAGAGAGGGCACCTGAAATTCTAGTGGAAACAGTCATCCAAGTTGAGCCACGTCCTTCACCTCCTAGTTCACCACGTGTGCATCCTATTGATATAGACTCAAAGCCTGAGATACCAGTTCGAGTAGGATTAGAGACAACCGACCCACCACAAGTTGATACATCAAGGACAGTCTCTCCTTGAACTGATAATATTGTTCAATCTTGTTGGCTCGAGAGATCTTTGGGAAGACAAAGGCGAGAGCCTTCATATAACCTTGATTTGTCTGAGTTCGGTGAACCTTATCAGGGGAGGTCGAACAAGAAAATCAAGAAGCAAGTGTACATCGAGAAGACTCTAGAGTCAGAGATTGTCATAGAGGTTGCTACTCCACCAAAGGGTAAGAACCTAGACGAGGTTGAGGTCAGTGATTTCACCTTCACCAAAACGAATCTTGGCAGGACTACTCGAGAAATAGAAGTGAGCCTTCTCAAGATTGTCACAAATAATCTTGAAGAACGCGTCATGAAGGATGGAGAAGATAAAGCACTTCTTAAAGCTGAGAACAGTCAACTTCGACAGTATATCTTTGATCTTGTTCATGGAAATTCAAGTAGAGCGCTTGTTCTTCCACAGAATACACCTGCAGAATAACAGAAGTTGGATCAGTTGGTCAATCATGGCAAACTTCTAGACAACTGGATTGAAAATTTCGTTGTTACAGGTCGGCATCTTCTTGCGGATTTATATCAGTTGAGGAGTGATGCGCATAAACTTAGCCAAGGGATCCAGCAGCTCGAGATTTCAGTTGCAGAGGGCATAGCCAAGGATCGAGTTCTCATATCTCAGTTGTTTGTTGCATATGATGCTCTGGAGATTGATGAAGATAGGGAGGTCTTTGCTTGGAGAGAACAACACCTTTCAGAATGGAGACATGCGAGAAGATCTCTACTAGGTTGTATACACTCAAAGATAACGTTGTCAGAGTTCTTGCACTCATCAGTGGCTTTGTCATTCAGATCCCGTGTCATTATCTTCTTGAGGATGGCACATATGTTAAACTTGATACAGTACAAGCCGAGTTTGAGAAACTGATTCGTGATAATCTCGAAGGAGATCATGTGGCGTCCAAGTTGGATCATATTTCAGTGATTTCAGCTAGTTTCAAGAAGACGGCTGAGGATGTCGAAGAATGCATGCATACGATCAAGGATGGTGACAAGGAATTGAAGAGGCGGATTATCATTGTGGACAGCATCAAAGTTCCAGAGGATAGAGTGATTGATGAGTTCCTCATCGAGGTGTTGGACCGAGATGACCTGGAGTGATCTGCCAGTTGGGACCTGCAGTTAGTTTCGAGGATAGAGTCAAGAATAGCAGTTAACTCGACTTTCAGTCTTGAGTTCTCTTGCTGATTTCATACATGCATATCTCTTCCTTGGAAATATTTGCGCAAGAGTTAGGTTTAGAGTTTTCAGTTAACTAATGGTAGTGTTCCAGTTAACTTGCTTTCAATAAGGACATGCATGCTTGCACATTGTCCATTTAGATTAGATGTTTCAGTTAACTGATGGTAGCTTTCCAGTTAACTATATAGTTTGCTTTATTAGGGTTTAGCAATAAAATCTCACATGCTTGCAAGACTGTAGTTGACTCAAGGTGATTTTAGGGTTCCCTACACCTTTCGATGTCTATAAATAAGAGCTTTCAGCTCATTTGTAAATAACTTTTGCACGAGAGAGTAATATATGTTGTGCCTACCTTGCCTGTAATATTGCTTATTTTGTATCTGTTCGCGAGTACTTGTTATAATGATGAATTGTTATGCCACTTGGGTTTCATGCTGTTATTATGTTGAATGCTTATCTTAGATATAGTGGCTAGTTTGATCGTAAATTGTACGCGTGTTTCGTCTACACAATTTACTATCCTAGTTGGCTATCCTTTGTGTTTTGTTTTCAATAAGCCTATTCAAAATGACCAAATAGTTGTGCCCACCTTGCCTTCACGTTGAGAATCTGTACTTAAAGCTTATCGTGTGATGTGTGTGATAATAAACCTGTTCAGACCAGCAAATAGTTGTGCCACCTTGCCCTCACATTGTGAATTTGTACCTGGTTTATCATATAAGAACATTCTTGCTCCATTTCCTCATGCTCTGTTTACTTGAGGAGACTGGATAGATTTAAAGCTTTAGTTTTAGTTGTAGTTACTGATTTGCAAAACCAAAAAATCCTTAGCTGCAACGTTCGTGGTTTTCTTAACCTTGTGCCTCTTACAGCTGAGACAAAAAGATAGGAAATAACTTAGTTTACTTTTCAAGCATTTTGTCCGCACAACAAGGGAGCTTCCCCTCCTAATTTGAAGAGCACTCATTGCGTAGTGTGCATAGTTGTCCGTACCAACTTACACTCTAGAGGTGTTAGTTGTTACGCCAACAGAAAAGAAGGTACAACCCTGTTGTACCCAAAACCAAAATTTTTGCTTCACTAAGGCATTTTGCTTAATTGAGTCTTAATCTTGTTAAAGTGTTGTCAAATGGTCGTTTTTGGGGTTTTAAATATGGAGTTGGTGTCAGTGTCATGTTAGTCTATTACTGAAGAGATTTACGAAAAGTGAAAATCTGAACGGAAATCACCAAAATTTTCTATCTCAAGAGAAGGGAGCACATTTTCAAATAGGCGCCCTATCTTTTAGGGGCCCAGATCCTGTTTTAGGGTTTATCACCTCCAGCAGACATTCGTCCAGCATCACGTCAGCTTCGCAGTGAGCTATCAAGCCTGTCAAACGGACCTGTTTCGAGCAAGTTGTGGTGAATACAGCGCAAAACAAGGTGAAGTGAAAATTGACTAACACTGGTAAAAAGCGCAGCTTTTGGAAATGGCGCCCATCTTTTTGAGGTGCTAAATGAAGGTTTTTGGCTAAATGTCGTCCAAGATGTTTGTCTCACGTTTGTTCGAGCTTCGCGACGCATCCGTCAGTGGGTGAATCTGAGTTGCTGAAGTGCTTGAACCTGAGGTCGAACGTAGGGTCAAATCTTAGTCAGAATGTCGGAAGAAAAAGCAAAAGAGCACATTTTGGGAAAGGCGCCTGAGCTTTTCAAGTCTTTAATGCTTTCTTTCTGATGATATCAAATATTCAATGTGTCCGTGTTACGTTCAGCTTTCCGTTGCCTGTCTCCGTCAGTTCAGAGGATGACTCAGCAGCTTGCAGTCGGAGTGTTTGTGATATTCTAGCCAGTTCCAAAAATGGCTAAGTCTGGAATGAAAAGAGCAGTTTCTCAAAAGGGCGCCCTTGTTTTTCACCCTTCAGATGATGTTTTCTAGAGAAATGTGCCTTTGCAGCTGTTATGCAGAATGAGGTCAGCTCCGCAGTGAACCTGAGATCCAGTCCTGAAAGTTGATAAAATAGAAGTTATGAAGGATTTGTTTTTCCCTTCGTTCGAGATGCAGAAGTCAGAATTTGACTAAGTCTGAGAAAAAGCGCAGCTTTTGAAAAAGGCGCTTGGATTTTTGAGCCTTTAGATGTCAGTTTTATGACGTGCAGTCTCAAGATATCTTGTGATCAGTTTTTACTCAGCTTTGCAATGCACCTGTCAGCCAGCCAATCGGAGAAGTCAGTCAACCAGTGTCAGAGGATGAACAGAGGTCCCGGCAGAGGTTTTAGCTTAAATTTTCATAAAATTTGGCTTAGTCTGGAATTCGCTTGAGAGTTCAAAGTTGGATTTTCGAAAGTGAGTTGAATGGACGCCTTAACTGGAGTTCTGACTGCAGTTAGACTAAACGATTTTTGGGTTGTCATCTTCAGTTCATATATTGGCATGTTGAGTGATCTTTCAGTTTGCATGTCGAGTTAACTAGTTTGCATGTTCAGTTAACTATCTTGCATGTTGAGTTAACTTGATTGCATGTCCACTTAACTGAAAATTATCAGTGAATGTCAACTGGAGTTCACATGCATGGCGAATTTGGTTGCAATTGTGAAGTTTTAGTGAAGATGGCGCTTCATTGAGTGTCAACTGAAGTTCAAGAAGGGACGCCATATCTTGATGAAGCATTAATTTGTGAAGTATGGCGCATGAAGTTGTTAACTTCAGTTCTCAAAAGGGTCGCCATGTTTAGATATTTGTGATGAAGCATGAATTAGTGAAGCTACGCATTTTTCAAAGAGTGGAGACTTTAGTTCCAAAAGGGTTGTTATATTTAGATTTTATTGATTAAAGCATGTGAAGTTGGCGCACTTCTTGAAGGCCAACTGAAGATTGAAAAGGGGCGCTATTTTTAGATGGTTTATTGCATGAAGATGGCGAATTTCTTATCTCAATCAAGATTGTTAACTTTAGTTATCTAAAGGCACGCCTTAGGTCAAATTTGTGAATCATAAAGCAAGTTTGAAGATGGCGAATTCATTATAGGTTGCTAACTGAAGTCAAAGTCATATGAAGTTGTTAACTGAAGACTTGTAAGGCAAACCCTAATGCATGGTGCTTTAATTAGCATATTTTGAGTTCCAGTTAACTTAAATGAGGTCCAATTAGAAGCCAAGCGCACTTTTCATGGTTTCCTTGCTTAGTGCGAATTTCAATGATGAAAGCTTATTTATTTCAGCTTTGGCGTCCATTATTTCTTCATTTCAAACTTCGAAGTCTACATTCTTCTTGAGCGAGCAGCAAGCTAAAGGTGCTACAGGTGTCAGAATTCAGCGTTCTTCGTAGCAACGAATTCAGATTGTGCAGAGGAAGAAGATTCCAGACTTTATTTTCACTTTGCATGCAGGTTTCATCAAGTTCTAGAAAAGAGATTGGCGAATTCTTCAGAAGCAGAACAAGCAAAACTTTCTATCTTCTGTCTTATTTCTTTTATTTCTCATCTTAGGTACTTTCTTCGCATGTCAAAGAAATTCAGCGTATTTTCAGAGTTTGATCATCTGGGTTCGCATACTTCAGCATTTGCAGCAAAACCCACGTCTTAGATTTTTTCGAGAAAATTGCCCCGTAGCCTTCATTCTGAAGCTCTGTGCTTTTTTCCGAGAATTTCTTTGCATGTGGGCTTGAATCACATCTTTTTGAAAATCGCATTATCTGGGTTTGTTCAAAATTTCGTTGTGCACAAAACCCATGTTTCAGATTTTCTGAAGAAAAATTGCCCTAGGAAGCTCTAAAAACATCTGCAGTTCTCAACTGAAAAGTCTTTGCATGTTAGGCTAAACGGCGTGTTTTCGCAATTCTGACGTTGTGGGTTGTCTAAGAATCCTTTTCTAGACAAAACCCATGTCTCAGAATTTTTGGTGAAAATTATCCTCCGATGGGCTATTTTTAGCCTCACCAGGAGCCATTTTTGCTTTCCGAGAAAGTTGTCAGAAGATAGTCGTGTTCACAGTCAACGGGCAAGTTTTTCAGAAGGCGATTCAGCTAGACTGAATTCGAGACCAAATCGGTCTTAATTTAGGTTTTCATTAGAGCAGCTGACAATGAAACGTTACGCTGCAAAAGGAACAGAGATTACTCCATTTACGGAGCCGCCAAAGTCACTCAAATCCCATGCCATTGTCTTCATGAAGATGGTACCTACGCTGATCTCGAGGTTGTACAAACTAAGTTTCAGAAGCTTGTTCGTGATATCTTGATGGAGATCTTGTGATGTCTAAGTTGGATCACATTTCAGTGATTTCAACTCATTTCAAAAAGACGGCTGAGGATGTCAAAGAGTGCATACATACGATCAAGGATGATGACAGAGAATTGAAGAGACAGATTATTGTTTTGGACAGCGTCAAAGTGCCAAAAGACAGAGTGATTGATGAATTCTTGTTCGAAGTGTTAGACCGAGATGACATGGAGTGATCTGCCAGTTGGAACCTGCAGTTAATTTCGAGGATTGAGTCATGAGCAGCAGTTAACTTGACTTTCAGTCTTAAGTTTACTTGCTGACTTAACATATGCTTATCTCATCCTTGGAATTATCATCACAGGAGTTAGGGTTAGGGTTTCCAGTTAACTGAAGGTAGTGTCCAGTTAACTTTTCTTTAAATAAGGACGTGCATGCTTGCACATGGTCCATTTAAGTTAGATGTTTCGGTTAACTGATGGTAGCTTTCCAGTTAACTGTATAGTTTACTTCATTAGGGTTTAGTAATAAATCTTGCATGCATTTGCGAGACTGTAGTTAACACAAGGTGATTTTAGGGTTCCCTACACCTTGATGTATATAAATAAGAGCTTTTGCTCATTTGTAATTAACTTTTGCACGAGAGAAATATTTGCTGCGCCTACCTTGCCCTCAATATTGCTCTTTTTGTATCTGTTCATGTGTCTTCGCTATTACGATTAATTGTTATGCCACATAGGGTTTCAAGAGATTGTAATGGTGGATTCTTTCCATAGTTTAGATAAATCTGTTTTGAACATCTTTACCATTGTGATCAATTGTTATGCCACATAGGGTTTCGAGAAATTACGGTGATAAATCTGTTTTGTGAAATCTTTATCATTATAATCAAGGGTTATGCCACATAGGGTTTTGTGAGATTGTGATGATAAATCTGTTTGTGAAGTCTTTACTATTTTGATCAAGTGTTATGCCACATAGGGTTTCATAAGAATGGTAAATTTTAAATCTGTTTTTGCCCAATAAACTTGTCTAGATTGAGCGATAGATTCGCCACCTTGCCTTCAAGTAGAGAATCTAAACTTTATCGTCCGATAGTCAAACCCTGCTCCATTTCCTCATGCTCTGTTTTCTTGAGGAAACTAGATAGATTTAAAGTAGTAGCTTAGTTGTAGTTAATGATCTGCGAAACCAGAAAATCCTTAGCTGCAACGTTCTTGGTTTTCTTAACCTTGTGCCTCTTCCAGCTGAGAACAAAAAGATAGGACTTAGATTACTTTTCTTTTCCATGCATTCCAGCACAACGAGGGAGCTTCCCCTCCTAATTTGAAGAGCACTCATTGCGTAGTGTACATAGCTGTCCGTACAAACCTGCACTCCAGAGGTGTTAGATTTTACGCCAACAAACCCGTAGTAAAGGATCTTGTTATTCACAACACTCCCATAATCCATCATGATGAAGGATGCAACATTTATCTATCATTGTACATTTCAACAAGGGGTAATGAAGAATTTGTATCATTGCCTAGGATCCTTGTGGTCATGAAATGAGAGAAAACTTGTCTTAAGTAATAGGTCTTGCCAATTTCCAACTCTTGATTTTGTTGTTGAGAGTTATTGGGGGTATAGTAGCACATGAATCAGAAGAATATCAGATAATAAATTGTCCTCATACTTTAGACTTTAGAGGATGGTTATAACCTTATTAGAAGTTAAGTTGAGACAAGTATACTAACAACTACTCATCCAAGGACCTCGTTGTAGTATAAAGTCAGACATAACCAAATTATATCAAGGCATCACAACAGAAACCAATTACATCACAAGGAGCAATGTCTATGAATTCCGAATCTACGAAGTTAATTTGGGATTCTGGTATTGGCAAAAATGATTCAGTGACAAACTAATATTGCTCGAGGACAAGCAATCTTGGGCAAGGTAGACTGTGATGTCCTATTGTATTCATGCCTCTGTTGAGAAATATACCATACAACAATGCTCAAATCTTCTTTACACTCCTTGAAGAGAGGCCGACATGAAGCACTTAATATAATGGAAGGAGTAATTCAAATTACTAATATGGGCCAACTCATATAGCTTTTGGCAACCAAGACAAAAGAATTTAAAAACAACTAAATTTGGTCGACTCCTTCATAAAGTAAATAAAACACACTTTTGAAGCCGACTCCTTGGTAAAGTGAAATTGTCCAAGCAAATGTGTATAAAAAGCAGCGACTGATATTACTTTAAGCAGCGATTAAATTATTAAAAGGCAGTGACCATTATTGAAAGGAAACGAATTCATAAAGGTGGCGCTAAAATAAAAAGGAGTATTAACAAATAGACATCCCTCTTCAAGAAGTCATATCTCTTCATATGGTCACCCCTCTTGGGGATTTTACAAGGTATAAAAGGAGCATAAAATGGAGATAGAAAGATAAGCAAGTAATGAATATTTTCTGAGTTTTAAAGCAGATCAAATGGATCAGATCTAAACTGGCATTTCAAGAAATCGGTAAATTGATTAAGAAAGTATTGGGTATGCATTTGGTTGTATATGCATTTAATGTATAATATTTGATAGGCATATATATATATATAGTTAATTTCATAATGACTAATATGCAATAAGGAGAGATGTTATGTCTAAATTAGTAAATAAGGGAAAAAGTGAATCTATTTATATTACTATACATCTTTTCTTTAAGAAATCATGTGTAGGGTTGGCAAGGAAACATATGCTAGGGAAGGGCGGTACAGGTTATCACAATGTAAGTACACCACCCTAAGTTAGATGGAATTGTCTTGGTTGCATGTTCCTGCCACTTGGGGCCAAGGGGGTATGAGCACACCCTTGGGCTTAATTGTGATGAATAGTGTATAGGTTCTCATAATGTAAGTGCACCACCTTAAGTTGGATGTTCCTGCCACTTGGGGCCAAGGGGGGTATGAGCACGCCCTTGGGCTTAATTGTGATGAATAGTTTTTTTGGTGCTCTATCATGCTTTTCTCTCCAATCCCTACCATGATTGGTTATTTGAAAAAGAGTCTATATATTGGATTCAAGTTTAAGTTGTTATTCATTATTTTATAAATGTTAATAGTTCATTTATTCTTAAGTTCAATATCTATTATATAATTTACTACGGAACATAGTTGCAAGACTAGCGAAAAACCCGGCGAGTAAAAGAAAACTCGCAAGTATTTTTTCAAACCAAGTTTTTCATGCACTTGTACACCAAAACTCGCACCGAGTTTTTTGAAAAAACTCGCAATACTTTTGGCGAGTTTTTTCAAAAAGTACGGTGAGTTTTTTCAAAAAACCCACGCAAACAGGAAAACGCCCAAGTGGTCAAACAAAAAGGCATTTTGAGTTATCTTTTTCATTCATTTGTGTGTTCTGCTTTAGAAAAAACACTAAAATGATGTGTTCCATGAAGGTTTGTGTGGCTTTGATGGTCTTAATTTGGGTTTTATTGTTAATGCAAAATGATGCACACCATGAAGGTTTGTGTGGTTTTGGAGGTCTTAATTTTTGCCTTGGTGGCGGGGGCTCCGCCCCTCGAACCCGCCCTATATCATGACAAGGAGCACGCCAAGGGCGTTGCCTCGATTCCCACGAGGCGCTACTGACCCCACCGGGGCATCACTGCATTCCCCGCATGGGCATTGCCTTGTTCTACCAGGGCAATCAGTCTCCCATCAGGCCGGAATTTCTTGATTCCATAAAGGCTGCCCCTTGGATTCTACTCAGGGCTGCCCCCAACCCTCGCAAGGGGCGCTACCCCAAATCCCCGCAAGGGGCGCTACCCCCAAATCCCCACTGGGGGCACTGCCACCAAGCCCCCGCAAGGGGCATTGCCCCTTGACCCCACTGGGGGCACTACCCCCAAACCCCCATAAGGAGCACTACCCCTTGACCTCACTAGGGGCGCTGCCCCTAGACCCCCGCGAGGGGCGCTACCCCTTGACCCTGCTGGGGGCACTGCCCACAAACCCCCGCAAGGGGCGCTACCCCTCGACCCCATTGGGGGCATTGCCTTCAAACTCCCATTGAATTCATTTGATTTTCTAGGTACTCTCCACTATTTACTTTCAATTTTACAAAAACAATTTGCTATTTTCATTTTCTTTTAGACTATCAGTATCAGTGCATTGAGCATTCCACACAAGGATGACATTTTGTATCTAATTTTCTTTCAAATCAATCAAATACAACTAGACTCATCTTGTTTCTTCTATGTACTCACTTATTGACTCATTGGATGCATCTTATCGTTGAATTTTGCAAAAAAATTCAATGAAGTGGTTTAATGAAGTTTACGCAATTTTTTAAGTTGCCAAGTTTTTTACCGAGTTTTCGCCAAGTTTTTTCCGAGTCGAATTTTCTGGGCTTGCCGAGTTTTTGCAATTGGCGATTTTTTCAACTATGCTATGGAATATCATCTATAAAACAGTTTTAAGTTATGTAATTGTCACTTAAGGAAAATTCAAGCATACCCTAACCAGGGTGTCATGTCCCCTTCTAGTTGACATCTCTCAAAGCTCACGATTAGCCTATTATGCGACCCTCGTAGGCTGATGGGATGGATAGAGAGTCTTGATGGAGCTTGGCTTGGCTTCAGTTGTCAGTTTGTTATCAGTTGGCTTTCGTTCGGGCTCATTCGGACACTTTTGCTCGGATTGCTATTTTAGCAGTTTTTGGCACTCAGCAGAGCAACCCTGCTATTTTTAGCAGTAGGGTTTGATCACATGCAGAATCACTTCCTTATTCGTCAGCTTCAGACAGTTCGTGCATCGGGTATATATCGAGAGAGATATTAATATTTAATTGATTTAATTAAATATTAATTTTTGGAGCTTATATTAAAAAAAGTTATAATATTTTAAATATTATAATTTAAGTGATTTTGGCTGAAGGGGTCGCCCATCATGGAAGGGGCCATTTTAATTATATTTTATAATTAAAATGTGATTTAAAAACTATTGAAAAATTAAATGAGGAAGTTTGAATTTATTTTAATGATCCCTGATTGAGGAAAATTGCACTTTTCAAAGAGTATAAGATTTTGCATTGAAATTCGAGCTCATTATGTTATTGATTATTGAAAATTGAACAAGTCTTCAACCAGAGCACGGAAGCCAAGGGTTTCAGTCTCAGAGCATTGGGGAACGAGCCATCTCCAGTGAAAGCAATTCAGAGGTTGTGAAATATCATCCGATTTATTGCCAGGCAAAGAGATTTCTTCATCCAGGGGAAATCACAGAACATTCACAGTTGATTTATCTTTAGGGTTTTTCAGAGTAATATTCTTCCAACAGGGTTTCTTCTATCCTAGGTGCCTATTTCATTGAGATCTGGGGTTTTGAGTGGAGGCCGTACTTATTTCATTTGCTGATTGTTGTTTAAAAAGCCGTACTTCTGTTGTACCTGGCCGTACCATTCAAGAAAGGCCGTACTTTTTTGCTCAGGAGAAATCGCCTTCCATTTTGGCCATCTAACTTCTACCCAGTTGGCGCATTCACCTCAGGATCAATCTTCTGGCATTTGACGGAGGGAAAAGTGGATATTTATTGCAGCCGTACCAGTTTTCAATCATCTTCAGCTAGCTGCAAATCAGGTTCTTTTAAATAATATTAGTCAGATCTTGCCTGTATTTTCAGAGATTCTTATTGTAACTGCTATGGCAAAAATAATGAAATCAATAGTTATCGATTCCTGAGCCTATTTGTATTAGATCTGAGCTCATTGAATTTATTTGCAATTTTATATCAATTTCTTTCCAAATCGCATTCTTTATTATTCATGCAAAAACATCAAAAAAATCAAAATACAAACAAAACTATCAAAAACGGTCAGATTCAGAAAACGGGGAAACAAGGGTTTCTACAGTGGTATCAGAGCTAAATCCTGCCATCCTGAGGGTTTAGCAGTCTTATGCAGCCACAAGAGTTTGGGTCACATAGATATTATACACGCAGGCGAGCCTTGATTGACAGGCAACAGGGTTTGAACAGGCAGCCGGGAAACATGGCTGACGGAACAGACATTCCTAGAACAGAGATCCCTCAAAACCCTAGGGATCAAGACGATGCAGAGGTTTTACATGCTCTCAGAGACTTACGAGCAGGTCAACGGCAGTCTAATGATGTGTTGCAGCAGTTGACAGTAGCACTTCAAAGATTAGGTACTCCGAGGAGACCGTCACCACATCGTGACGAAGACAGGAGTGATGCAGGATCACGGAGAGCACCTAGGACTGCTTCACGGACGGCAAATAGGCCCCTAGGCCTACTTTTGTGAGACAGGAGGCCGATGAGGCTATTGCAGGTGAGGAGCATGAGGAGTTGTTCGCAGATACCCTTATGGCAGCGAACGAGGAATGGGAGTTAGTACCACCTGATGTCAGAGAGAGGATCACCTTTGACAGATTTATTACACAGAGGCGAGAGCACCACAGAGGTCGACAGGATTGGAGACCTAGATACCAGAATCATGATCGGAAGCATGCTACAAACAGGCTCAATCTAGCGATGTTCGATGGTAGTGGTAAGGTCATAGCTCAGGCCTGGATTAGTAAGCTGGACACGTTCCTTACATTGCGTCCGATGGCTGAGACAGATGCTATCAGATATGCGACATTACATTTGGAGGGAGTAGCTTACAACTGGTGGCACCACAGGATGGTGACACTCCAACATGACCGGATCACATCATATCAGGAGTTTGTTGATCGGTTGGTGGAGCGGTTTGACAGGAAGGATCTA
>VDFB02116572.1:0-37586 GCA_007258455.2 Sequoia sempervirens | reverse complement strand
GGAATTGTAGTGGAACCTTGTTTGTTTTCTCAATAAATATGCTTAGGGTTAGTATTTTCTATTGCCTTGCATTTATTGTTTTGGTTATATGTTTGCATCTATGCTGGTGGATGCATTAACATAGGACCATTTGCAGATTATGAACATGATGGATATAAAATTAGTTTGGTAGCTGGTAAGTGTTATTGTTTGTAATATCTCTTTTATCTATTCAATTTATCTATTTTAACTTTCGAGCAGGCTCCCCGTTGGCTTGGCCAGCAAGAGGATTTTTTATGCAATAGATTTTTTGCAAATTATCTATTTGATTACAAAAATTATTGCCAGTTGATGTAGCTTGAATTGTTGATTAAGCCTGTGCCATTGTGGGGAGGTTGTGTAGATTATTGGTGCTCACTGGCTTTATGAGTTCCATTTAATATGGGTTTCATACCAAATAATGTAGCTTCAAATTTGAATTGACAAACCAAGTTTTACACAACCTACTTTCCTTCTATGAGAATGTTTAGTGTGGGTTCCAACTCATCTGTGATCTAGCTATGATTTTTAGCTTTTCTTTTAATAGTTGTTTTGCAATTTTTTGATTTTGTCTATAATATTTAGTGGGAAATAATATTGCTTGAATTTTCAATTGAGAAACCAGTAAAGGATGTGTCTGATACCTGTTATACAATTTTATTTGTCTTCAATATTTTCCTATAAAGGATGTAGGTTGAATCTTGTATCAATATGTTTCAAATTTTGTTCTTTTCCTATAAGTTCAATTAAATCGGCAAGATTTTTTTTACATAAAAAGATGTAGGGTCCCCAAAATGCAAGTAAGCATTCAAACTGAATTTTCCCTTAGCTAACTAGTTGAGAAGGCTTCAAATTCAACCCTTTTGCTGCCTATACTAATGCCAAACTTCGGAGTAGATGATATGGTATAAGAAACCAAAAAGGTTTGAATTTGCAACCTTCCCAATTGGTTAATTGGGTGGAAAAACAATTTGGATGTTTCTTGTCTTCATAAATTCCAAGCTCAAGAGTTAAATGGTGATAAAAAATATACTATACATAAGTATTTAGATATAGTCCTGTGTATATAGACACAGATATACATATGTACATATGGATACATATATATGTTTATATGTGCGTGCTTGTAAATGTGTTCATAAAGGGGAACTTCAATGCATATATGTGCTTAATTATTTGTACACATATATACATGCATATATTCTACATTGAAGCTCCATTATTTTCTATTAAATATTATAGACAGATAGGTCTCAAATCATAAAAGAACTATTAAGAAAATACTGAAGCACGACATATGTTTGATTCTTCAGTAATGGTTGTTGTTTATTTTGTTATAAAGGTAGGAAAATATATTAATTAATTTGCATTGCCAAAAGAGCCATAATGGTGTTGCTTTAAAATTATAGTATTGTAAGAATCATCTTCCTTGGCTTTCTTGTCTAACAAAATAGAGGTTTACCAAACTGTTGTGCTATGGAATCTATAAGTCGTTATGCATTGGTATTTTGAATGAATATTTTACCCATAATATTGAATACCAAGCAACCTAGGCCAAATCTGCAATTAAGGTTGTAATGTTATACACATTTTTGGACAGCTTATTGCACCATATGATTCTTGCCATAACATAGTAAAATTTACAATCTGCATAAATACATATATATAGAAAAAATAAAATCCTGCATGCACACACATATAAGCATCCTAAAAGATAGAGAGATACATATGAGGGTATATGCATTTGCATTTATTATTTTTATTCTTCTTGATGTATCCCTTGTTGTTTGCATACCATTAAAAGTGGATTTATATTCTTCTTGTTGTATCTTGTCTTCTTTAAACAGTATTAAAAGTGGAATGGTTATAAATTGATATTTGTAAGCTGTGTACCAATTAGCATTTGGATACTACAATACACTGATCTTTTTTTTTAATTGTGAAATAGAGTTGTCAATTAGTGAACTCAAATTGCAACATTGTGTCATTGCAAATAAGCTAGTAGAACTATGTCTCTAGAAGTGGGCTTTGTGGATGGGTTCGTAGAGGCCCCCAATATTAATTTTTTGCCAACCCCTGTTGGTCTCTCCGTGGATTCTGGCTTTGAGGGTGTGGCTGCCCGACCTTCAGATCCTGATTCTGTAAGTATGGTTTCGCTGTATCTTGTACTTGTTGCAAATTTGGTGGTATTGTTTCCAATTCTCTTCGCTTCTAGGTGTACATCTACATGGGCCATCTTGACAAAGCATATAGATGTGGAACTAGCTATGCATTCCTATTTTCCAACATATAAAAGGATTTCTTTGATGTAAATGTATATTTGTATGTATATGTATGTATATATATGTATATGTATATGTATGTGTATATGTATATGTATATGTATGTATATGTGTATATATGTCTATGTGTATATACATGTATATGTATGTATATATGTATATGTATGTGTATGTTTGTATATGTATATTTATGTATATGTATGCATGTATGCATATGTATATGTATATCTGTATGTATATGCATGTGTATATGCATATGTGTATGTCTATGGACATGCAAAAACAAATACTACAATATGATAGATCAGATATGAGGACAACAGATTTTTCTCTTTTGCTATGAAATAAATGGCACAATGCCTCTTTTGACAGTGCAACCTAATGAAAGTATAGTTTTTGACACTGCAACAATCAATATTTTATATGTATATGTATATGTATGTATATGTGTATATATGTCTATGTAAATAAATATGTATATGTATGTATATGGTTATATATGTACATGTATGTATGTGTATGCATGTATGCATATGTATATGTATATGTGTATGTATATGCATATGTATATGCATATGTGTATGTCTACGTATATGCAAAAAGAAATACTACAATATCATAGATTAGATATGTAGACAACAGATTTTTTCCAATTACTATGAAATTAATGCCAGAATGATTGCTTTGACAATGCATCTTAATCAAAGTATAGTTTGTGAGACTGCAACATTCAATATTGCATTTACTCCTCCCCCTCGCATTTACTTTGCTTTGCTTGCCCCTATTGTGTAGCAACGATAGGATGCATTGAGCCTCACATGAGCACAAACTTACTACCCAACCCTCCTTGTCCCAAGGTTCCCAAGTCCTCTATGTATATTCAACTAGAATTTAATATTTTCTAATGTTCAACCTTTGCTATTCCTTTTTGGTCATTCACAGATATTGATTCATATATAGATGGATAGACATAAATATTTTGTTATATGTTTATGTATAATTGCCACTTTCAATGTATGTATGGGTATATATGTATATTCATATATCCTAATGTACTTGAGCTTGTATGTATACTCGCAGGCTGTACAGGAAGAGTTAAGTTGCACAACCCAATCAATTTTTGAATTTAAAAAGGGTAAAAAAAAGCAACGGAACTATTTCTACTATAGGGAGCATAGAGAGGAAATATCCATGAAGCATCGCAAAAAATACTTACAGCAAAGGATAGCTACAACAACCACATCTACACATGAAAAATGGTAACAGTGCACCCTTGAAGCAAGAAATTCCAATGGCAAATGATAACCCTTGTATACAATCTCAGAGGAGCTCCCTTGTTGCATGAACACAAGAACAATACCTCAAAGAAATATTCAACAATAGCTATCTTGTTGTGGTAAAGCGATTTCAACATCGTATAGATGCGCTTTCTAACCATTCTGTTTGCAAAATATGTAGGGAAAGCTACATAGGGATGTGCACTCAAATGTTAGGGTTAGAAGCCATATGTGTAAGGTGTTATTCTAAAAAAGGTTCCCATTGGTTCAGCTCCACAAATGGAATGGATCCAGGTCCACAACCATTGTTACTCAAAAATTTAACACAAGTTGAAGAGGTGCTTATTGCTAGGGGGCTTCAGTTTTACAGGTCACCCACGCTAGAGGAGGCCAATTTAATAATAGTGGTCACATGATAAGCTTCCCTCAGGATATCTCAAGCATTGCAAAAAAAAAATTGCGTCATCTGCAAGACCTTGAGGTCATTATCATTCACAGGACCACTATTGAAGGCGGGAATTATGATTGTTATGTTAATAAACATCATTTCATGGATGCATTGAAATACAAAATCCAATATGACAAATACTACAATGATGTTGAGATTGATGTTGAGGCTCTTAATATGTTACCTAATGTTGTTGTTGATGTGTCCAGTTTGTTGCATACAATAGAGCAAGTTTTGAGTGAAGACCTAATGCCATCAACCAACTCAACAAATGTTGGACAAGAAAAAAAGGGCTCTTCAAACTTTTCATCATTTATTCCTTGCTTACCAAATGGTAGATGAGAGCTGCAAGCAATAAAAGACATCTTGTAAATTGAAAAAAAGGACTAGAATATCTTATCTTTGCCTAAAGTTAGCTCTTCTCATGTTAATGAATACAACACTGAAGGTTTATTTTCAATGGCCTTTCCAACATTGTTCCCCACTAGAGCAGAGCTTCCCCTTCAACCAAGAAATATTAAAATTCACTTGCATAAATATTCCCTCCACCTAATGAGATATTTTGACCACAGGTTTGGAAAACATGTTAGGTTTAGATATTTTATCTACAACTTGATTATGAGACATCGCAGCCAACAAACTGTCTCTATTTTTGTTAGAGTGGATCTAGAGGATAGAATCCCTAGGTTGTTGATTGTTTTGAGGCAATAGCTTCAAGCTTCTCCCAACCACCAACTAGTTGATCAGTTGATGCGATTTGGTGCATCATTACACAGGACCCACTCTTTCTGGAGTTCTTTCCGGGCCCAACTAACCGCTATGATCGAACAACTTGGTACACCCACCCTTTTTTTCACTTTGAGCTATGCAGACACAAAATGGGTTGACCTGCAAAATGTTTTCTCTGTTGCATCTCATTTAGCGATGGAGCCTTCAAAAAATACGCTAATAGATAGTGTTGTTCAGAATCCACATATAGCATCTTTATATTTACATCATAGACTCTCAATTTTCCATTAGGAGGTGATCAAAAAGATTTTGCATGCAAAAGATTATTGGTATAGATATGAATGGTAGCATTGTAGCTCTGCACATGTGCATGGTTTTCTATGGCTTTCAGAAGCTCCTGACATGGATACTCTTGATTGGTCCAATGGCCATGATCTTAGCATAGCAAGGAACTTTTTTGATAGATATGTTTCAACTTGGAATCCACATTGCCCTGCACAAAGATTTTCTTAAAATGTATCATTGCTCAGAAGAAAACTCATGCTTACATACCACAAGCGAGATCCTGACCAATGATCCAATCATAGATTATGAAGAGTTTCTAAACATAGTTCAAAGGCACACAAAATGCTCTGAATATACTTGTTTAAGAAGAAAAGGAGAGCAATTGCAATGTCGGTATAAAGCACCATGGCAACAACAACTTACCTCTACATTGACATCTGATGCTGACTCTAACAAATCCTACAAACCAGCAAGAAATGATGATCGCTTAAATATTCACAGCCCAACTATGCTTGCAATTTGGTGTGCCAATGTTGATTGCCAACCAGTTGTTTCTAGGCAAATTGTTTTCAATTATATTTCTAAATATGCAGCTAAATTTGAGAAAAAATCAAAAAATTATGTAGATATGTTGAAAAGAGTTAAAAATACAAATATAGTTGAGGATAGAGCCCTGGTTGCATACCAAAAATTCATGATGAATATTCTTGTGGAACATGACATCTCTACACAGGATACATGTCATATGTTACAGAAATTGCCTCTTCTTACTTCAAGCCGATGATACGTTTGGTTGAATGCTTGCAAAAAGAAATTGTTTTATATAAACAAAGATGATATTGATGAAGAGTTTCCAACAAACTATATTCATTGCTATATGCAAAGGCCTCTAGAATTAGCTGATTTATCCCTTATTGACTTGGTCGGCCTATATATACACTCGCAGCAACACAAAAAGGATAAATGGAAACCAAGGCTCCAGCTTGCAGTTGTCCTTGTTTACCCGTTATTCAAGACTACTCATGTTGAAGATACATAGATATTTGAGACATTTTTTTGGACTGAACTTATATTATACAAAAAATTTCAGAACATACAAACAGATATAGGTCTTCGAAGAGAACAGATAATAGAAAATTGGAAACTTTTAAAAACAATTGGTTATCATCCTTGGCATGTTAATAGAGTTCCAGTTACATCCACAATTGAAGAACAGGATGATAGTGATACTGATGATTTGAACCATCATCCTTCTATGGATGAATATGAATGGGAACTTTTCTCTCGGCTTGGTGCTACTACTAACTTTAGTATAAATCAGCTTCAGCTATTGGGTAAGCGGTATTTTGATATGAACCATCAATGGAATGCAAACCATGTTCCTGAAGAACTCCATAATATTGCTTCACAGTTCATCTCATCAGCGAAGGCACAACGTGAGCAAGCTATGGTTCAATTCTTGCCTGTAGATATGTCAACCCATCAACTTTCACTGAAGCAGCAATTGGCCCTTCAAATAATCCAAACCCACCATATGCAGCCTTCACCCAAATCCCCTCTCCAAATGATTATTCAAGGGACAGCTGGCACTGGAAAATCCTCCCTCATAAATTGTATTTGACAATAAATGAACACCTCTTTTGCTAGACCCAATAGTTGCTTGCTCACATTGGCTCCTACAGGTGTCACTACGTACAACATATGTTCCTCTACAATCCATACAACACTTTGGATTCCCATAAAGGATATGAGTCCTTTGCAAGGGAAGCAATTGACATTATTCCAAGAATAATTTAAGTATATTGAGTACATATTGATTGATGAAATGAGTTTTGTAGGCCCAAAATTGCTATTGAAAATAGATAGCCGATTACACCAAGCATTCCTAGATAAGCAGACAGAGCCATTTGGTGGTGTTTCTATGATCCTTTTTGGTGATCTTGCTCAATTGCCACCTATCATGGATACACCTATTTATGCTCCATCCTCATTGGTTGTAGCTTTGTGGCACACTTTCACAGTATCAATAACCCTAGACACTATCTTTCACCAAAAAGGACATAGCCCTTCGCAATGAAAGTTTCACGAAATCCTTCTTCATATAAGAAATGTTCCACAATGATTGGGAAGAGCTTATGAAATAAATAAATAAAATTCTCTCAGCCACAAAAAGACAACAATTTTATGTTGCTACACATTTGTTTGTGACAAATGACTTGGTCACATTCCACAACAAAAAAAAATCAAACAGTTAAATCTACCAATAGCCATTAGCATTGCTCGGATGGCTCAACAATAGGGATCTGATCATGGAGATGATGACCAGCTTCTCCCAGAATTGCTACTTTGTGTTGGTGAACAAGTGATGCTAACAACGAATT
Organism: Sequoia sempervirens; assembly: GCA_007258455.2. NCBI lineage: Eukaryota > Viridiplantae > Streptophyta > Pinopsida > Cupressales > Cupressaceae > Sequoia > Sequoia sempervirens. The sequence goes on along the minus strand of VDFB02116572.1, from coordinate 30,166 downwards.
TGTGGATTCAAGTTGGTCTCGTCAATGGATCCCTTGGTGTTGTTATGGCTATTGTGTACAATCCAGATTCTAAACCGTCAAACCCACCTGACTATTTTGTTGTTCACTTCCAAAATTACATTGGCCCACCATGGGACCCAAAACATCTGAGAGGCATCCCCATCCCAGCTATAAGTTGGGGGAGTTGAACACAAATTCCACTCACTATGGCATGGGGAATCACAATACATAAAGCACAGGGCTTAACATTGGATAGAGAAACAATAAACATAGGTACCAAAGAGAGGCAAGGGTTGACATTTATAGCTAGATTTCACATGTAAAATCAATTGAAATACTTCATATTGATCTGCCTTTATCATTTGAGAGATACTTTAGGCTTGGCACCAACAAGTACACTGCTTGTCAGCATAGTGAAGAAACACGCCTCGAGAAATTGTAGGCCTTTCCAAGTGCTTTTGGTTCCAATAGATAGGCCAACAAACAAAAAAGGCTCCAGAATAATTATTCTTGCATCTACCTCAGCTTGTGTGCCATCACCTCTTCAAACATTTTCTAAGTTGTATCTTTAAAAACCATACCAAGTAATAATTTGTGTAAAATGGGTATAGTGCCAAAGATGCACAAAGATGCCACACACAAATAACTAGACACCACAACTTGTACAGGCCAATTCCATGTTTTGATGAATCTATTCTATTAAACTACCAACTTCTTGGTCTAAGATTTCATTGTGTGATGCTTTTACTATATGGCATTCAAACCAATACACTCTTTTGTATATTCCATTTTCCCATCTTTTTTTAAGTGTTTTAAAATTCCATGAAGTCAGCTATTGATTGACATACCTACAATTCTCTTACAACTAATTTTAACATATAGTGGTGTAAACATATAGTTACAGTTGTTACACATTAATAGATATGCAAATACAAACAAATCCAGCTATCTAAGATGCACAAAGACTGGAACCAACAATAACTAGAAAACAAAAGTTCTATAAGTAAATAACGTCTTTGCAACATTCCAATATATTAAGCTTTATATGCACATGCTATAGATGCATTCTAAAAAAAAAATGTCTTCCATTTGATTTCAAGTTTAAAATCCTCCAACAATGTTGTGTTTTCTATTATGACAGCATATATATGTTGACTTCTCACATTCCTCCTCCATTATTTCCTTCCACAAATTTAAATGTCTTCCTATTATCTTTTCTATTAGCTTTATTTGATTCAAATTGCTACAAATGTTTTCCTACAAAATTATTTTCTTGTCGTTCCCCTGTTTCACTGTTCCTATATATTACATTCATAAATATATAGTGTTGTGTATGTTGATTTTCTTTTCCATCATACATGATAAAATTCCATGTTATTTGTCATGGCTTGCTCGATCATGTCCACAATGACCATGGAGTTTATTTCCTTGGTGGTTTCCTCATTGTGCCCCACTCAACATATACAAAATGGTAGGTATTTGCTCATATGCTAGTTGATAATATTCATTGTTCTGATATAATGATATCAACTATTTTTGTTGCCTTGTGAAATGATAAACTCTAGTGTTTGTTTCATAGTAGACCTGTCAAAGAAACTGATATGCACCTCCCTTGCATGCCGGTTTGGAGAGCTCCACAGCTTCCCTTGTCCATAGCCTACGACACCTTCGTTACTATTCTTGTAGTGGGCCATTCCACAATGCCTTTTTCCCCATTCCTTACTTATCTAATTTCACACATGTATTCTGATATAACAATATGAAATGTTGCTTTGTAGTTGTATGATGTTGTGCTCAATACAAAGATAGATCAACAAGAAAAAATGCAGCCCATGTATTCAACAATTGGTGCCAAAAAGATGCCCACAACTCTAATTGTAAACAAGGTTTGTTTTACATATTTATATTTTCCTATTTTATACAATCAATTTTCCCCTCCCTCCATGGCTACATACCCTCTATATATTTTTTGCTTTATATAAACAATCATGCATAGATTTATACATGTACTTGACTACAATAGTTATTCTCTTTATGTTATATCTTAAAGACCATGTTAAACATATTAATACAAGATAAACAATTTGTGTAAGAATTGAGTTGTGAATAAAAAAATCAACTTATACTCTTTTCTCGTCAACCTAAACGAATAAAGAAATTCTAAAAGAAAGTTACTAGAATAACACTTCAAAGCCGGAAATATACTCTTAATTTGCAAGTTTTCCTATGTTAATGGCTATAACATGAAAAGTGCACAAAGATACCTGCAAACAACAAATGAACAGCAGGGTACAGATTATCACTTTCCATATTTCCTAGCAACGACAACAACGTTTAACTTTAATTTCTCAATGAAGGTTGAAGATTTTTATTTGCATGGAGTGGTGACACATATGTAGACACATATATACACTCTATGCATCTTTGGTGCTATACACATTTTGTACAATTGGCCCCTTCAAAACCCTCTAATTAATTTCACTTCAAATCCTTACAAAGAGGACACTGTAGATTATGAAAGGCTACGTAATTTATTCTTCCCTTTGCCAATATAGATTTTCACATTCATTGAGCTTCCATGGTTTTCATTTTGCTTTGATTCCCACCTTCTTTGTAGTGTGCTAATAAATAGAGAAATTGTATAACAACAGTTGCATTATCTGTCATTGAGTATTATAGAAAAATGGGGAAATTGTAACAGAACTATTAGTAAAACATACATACATATATATACATGTGCAAGTAGACATGCATTGATCTTTTCAAAGACTTCAAAATATATTTTCCTTAACCATTCTATCCATGTGTTATGATGATATGCATTTTCCTTCATTGCACTTGTTTGTCTTATTCTAATACCACTTTTACAATTTCTCTATTACTCTATAGTATTTAGTATGACGCAATGCATGTGGAATTTTTAATGAGGTTTGTGGGGTTATACTCTTTTTTACATGGGTGTTTTGCATAGATGATTAATTTATTGTTAATGTCTTCTTTTTTAATCTTTTTCAATAGGGCTTCCATCAACCTAACCATGAATAGGATTTACTGTGTAATAGCTCTTTCATAACTCATTCTTTTAGAAAAATAGACAGTACTTCTCCAGGGATTTTACTAACATCCTAAACCTTACCTCTTAAACAAAGAATCTACCTAAATCTTCCTCATTGGTCAATAGACACAAATAAGTAGAACCATAAACCAATGGCAAACAAATTAATAACCCTCAACATATTTTCTAGCAAAAGAAAGGACATTTAATTGCAATTTTTGCATTGATACAGAACGATAATCTCTTTCAAATCTCCACAATGGGTATAACGACAAAGATACAAACATTTGACAAGAACACAGACAATAAATTAACCATCTATGCAAACTACTCATCTAGCATGGTGTACAGTATACATATATATATACATTGCATCTATATATATAGTTGTATACATCTATATATATATATATATATGCATGTATACATATATATACATGTATACGTATACTGGATTACATGTATATCTACATGGTTATGTACGTGTATATGTATACTGGGTACTTTGCATTAATGATTAATTTATTATTCATGTCTTTTAGTCTCTTCTTATTGTTCCTTTTGATAGCAGGTTCGAGGGTTTTAACACTCATGTGTTGCAAAATCTATGAGGAAGTATATTGATTAAATTGCATTGTGAAAAGACTCATTGAATCTATTGAACTTTATATCTTTAGCTGATACACTGTTTGTTTCAAGTTTCTATTTTCTAAGAACATACCTCTGACAATGCAACTAAATAAACCTATTTTCTTGCATATTTTGGACAACATATTCATAATACTAGAATTCCTATTCTCAAAATGCAACTGAATTAAAAATATTTGCTTGCATATTCTTGTGTATACTTTCCCGCATTTCTACATTCTCTGTTATGTGCATCTTTCGAGCGTTGTAATTCATTTAATTGGAAATCCTTAGAAATAGGTTGTTGTACGTTGTTAATTGCTATGTATGTTATTCTTCTCTTTTCATATATAAATTTTCACATTGATTGAACTACTTCTTTGTACCATCCTAACAAATAGAGTAATTGTATATACTAAGTGTTTGCTCCCCCAAGCCCTAATGCATTCTATTCTTGTTGTACTATGGCAGTGGACAAAGTAAATGCAATATTGAATGTAGCAGTGTGGGAAAGTGTATTTTGATTAAGTTACATTACATGTATATATATCTATACATGTATATATATATATATATATATATATATATATATATATGTTCACATGTTGCCATCCAATATATGTATACATGTATATATATGTATGTAAATGTAATATTGAATGTTGGCATCTGAGAGAGTATACTTTCATGAAGTTGTATTCTCGAAAGACCCATTGTTGTGTTGCTTTGATAACACGCTATTGTTAAATTTGTCGCGTTTGGCTCCATATTTTTCTAGGTTGGAGGCTATTCAAACTATTGGGCTGCATAATCAGTAAGCCTTTTTGCTTGGGTATTTTGCATAAATGATTAATATATTGTTTATATCTTTCGTTCTCTGCTTATTGTTCATTTTCATAGCAGGTTTCAGGGTTTGAACACTAATGTCCTACATAAGTTCCAAATCATTCAACACTCCAACAACTCAATCCAATCCCCCTTTTAATTCTCAAGCATAACCAACAATACATGTAAGTGCAAAAATTCTCCATAATCAATAAATAGATCTCGTGACCACCTTGCAAATATTATTCGTCGTTTCTACTTTCTAATTGTGTTTATTGATTTTTGTTATATATTTACTAATCTTTAATCCTCCCTCACTTATCTTCTTTCCCCATCCATTGACATACCTTTCTCTTCTATTTGTAGGTGTTAGAGTAAAGCATAGATGACAATTCCAAAAGATGGAACTCCACAAAATTTCTAGTGGGCATTTCATAATGCTTTTGCTCAAGGGTTTGGCTAGGATCCCTGGGGCTCCATGATGCCAATATGGAAGGGTGGATAACGAGCATGGGTTTTTTGCTTTTCCTTTTCATTCCATATATCTTTTCTCACATAGATAAATGTATAGAAAACATGGTTTGTAACATGTTTCTTACGTACTACCAAGTGGTCACATCTTTAGCTTATGTGCTATTTTTTTTAAGTTTCTATTTGTTGAGAAGCCAACATTTAATCGTGCAGTATGTGCAACATATGTATAGTGCCAAAATGGCTCTTTTCATAATGTAACTGAATCAATATATTGTCTTGGATATCTTTTATTGAACTTTCCCCTCCTTCAACATTATCTATTGTGACTCTCCAATTGGACTATGCAATCATTCATTTAAAAGTGGATTTTTCTATTCTCAATTACATTGTAATCCATAATACTTGTGCTCTATGAAAATGTTTAGTGCAGATTTTGGCTCATTTGTGATTTACCTATAATTTTTAACTATTCTTTTAGGAGTTGTTTTACAATTTCCCTATTTTGTCTATAATATTTAGTGGAAAATAATCTAGGTTGAATCTTCAATTGGGAAACCAATTGTTAGATACAATTTGGTGTCATCCCTTGTCTGGATGTAATAGAATTACAAGTGGAGATGCCTATAGCTAATTTCCATCTCTCGTCAAAAAACACATGCATACTAAAACATTAATTTCCAAAACTATAAAAATATACTAATTATAAAAAGTACTCAATAGTGAATGTCTTCCTTTCATGGAAAAAATGTGTACTTGTTTTGTCCAATTTTAAAAAATACACACATGTTTGATGACCCTTACAAAAAACTTCCATTAACTTCAAAATTAAATGATTAATTGATTCAATAGGCTACAAAAAAAGTGACAATATACATGTGCATCTGTTGTCATTAAATATAAAATTTAAATATTCTTGCTAAAAGAAACAATTATTTTAAATTTATTATTTAATTTAATTTTTAAGTTCCCACTTTTAAACAAATTTAAAAATTGATTTCCAAATTTTTTAATAGTACTAAATAAAATTTATACAAAATGTTCTTCGTAATTACTTGATTCATACAATCTAACCCATTAGTTTCATTCATGGTCACCTTTCCATGCAAATAAAAAGCTTCAATGCTCCTCACCACAAACGTTCACTGCCACGGTAGGCCCCTATCGATTGATTGTCGCATGCCTATGCATACGACTACTAATTTATTATTTATCTTTACTTTTTGTATTTAAAAACTTCTAAAAACTCTTCTACATATACTAGAACCCAAAGAAGAGTTACCCACTCATATTAATTGATCCATAATCAACCACCATTTAATCATCTCAACTATGTACTTTGATTGACATATACCCTAAGTACCTCTATTGTCCTTATGCCAATTTTATACTACTGATTAAATTAAACTACCCTTAAACGCTTTATTTTGGTAATCGCGTGGACTTTTACCATAAAGAGATCGTTGGCTGTATTTCATGAAATTGATTCTTCATACTCTTGAGTAGCATATAAATCATTATTTTTAGTGAATGCCCCATCACACAATGTAGAATGTCAAGAATATCCCTGTCACCCAGGCCATGAATTAACTATGCCTAATAGGGAGCTCGCTTTCCTTGTGTGACAAATTAATTTTCTTGAACATGATTACGCCGAAAGGCGTTCACTGCAGCAGCATTGTATCCGTGTACATTGAAAGGGATTAAAAAACATTAAAACCTGCCGCCTCTAGGAGTGGTTTTATGCAGGCATTTCGCAGCCTCCTCCTTCATCCTCCACTCAGTCCTGCGACCTCACAGAGGCCGACGTACTGCCCTTACATCCACGCCATGCTGGGAATCATTCCACGATTGCTTATGTAGGCCAAGTCTTGACAGGCCGCAAATCATTTTGAGCCGTTGAAATACAACCTGCATATATTCGCAGGTGAAGACTCGCACAAACTTCTACCAAATGATGATGAAGGTGGGATATTGCAGTGCCAGAGCAAACAGTAAGAAGTATACGTGCTGTAGGGTTAAGACTATGGTAAATAGAACTATTTTATCTATTAGAAATTAAGTCTACTGTATTTATTAACTGCTAAGTGTCTTTTTGCAGCAAGAAGAATGTTGAGGAGAAATCAAATCAGACGCAGAAAATAATAATTCAAGTGAAAAGTGAAGAACTTCTGGACGACGGGTACAAATGGTGCAAGTACAAAGAGAAATCGATGGAAAATTGTAGAATGCCAAGGTAGATTCTTTTATAATTTATATCTTTGTAACTTAGGAAGCTTTACCGTAGGAGGGCTGATTGAGAAATAATACTAAAAGCGAGTCTGAATTTTTCAGGTGCCATTATAAATGCTCAGACAAGAAATGCAGTGTGAAGAAACAGGTAGAGCGAAAGCCTTTGGAGGACGAAATACTGGTTATAACTTACGAAGGAGTTCACAACCATCCGTGCCCAAATCCTGTGTACTATGTTCATGCTGAGAGACGAGTTTCCATACCCATGCATGATACCAATAAAATGTACAACGAATAATAACTAATTAACCCCTAAGGATTGAGGAGCAAAGATTATTCAGGTGGGTAGTGTGGAAAATCCAAGCAACAAGAGGACACAAAGTCAATGTTGAAGGCTACGAGATAGTGATTTGCAGCTGCATGATGCCATATATGTGCAGTTCGTGCAAGGTCACATTCTCCAAGGGTGATGCTTCTGTGCTATGAAGGTGCTGGGTGTTAAAGAGAGGCACATCCTTGATTACTCATTGGCGGCTCTTACATGGAGATCGCATGGCTATTGGAGGCACTTTAGATTGCTTATAGCTTTGCCTTCACTATCAAATGCCAGGTGCAAGTGTAGAGTAATCATGGAGATGAGATGTTAATAGAGGCTAAAATGGTTGACAGATCTGTAGCGCCCCATTTTGGTGTTTGAAGATTTGATCCACACGTAGCTCCCAGTAGTTGCGGTATTCTACAGCAGATAAAAGCACCTACCAACCTTCAAATCTGCCACACAATCCCTCCTCCCAAGTCTTTGACTTAGTCAACTCCATTTACAATGTGACTATAAATTCACATTCCTAAGAATAAATCTATCCGCGTTATTTATATAGATTTTATATAAAGATATGTATTCTAGTTTTATCTAGTTTGAAAGTTAGCTGTAGTCTCATAAATTAAATAGATATTTCACCTAAAGTTCTCCTTATGTTGAGTATGAGCAATTTGATTTTTCATGGATATTTGTTTGGATGAGCATGATATAAAAGGTTACTTCACACATTTAAATATTTTCAAATTTGATGAATGATATCAAATAAGATAAATGGATGAGGATTTTTTTTGTCAAATCTCTAATTATGTATGCAAGAAAATAGTTTAGTCTTCCTTCCTAATCTTTGTTTTCATAGGATGTAGACTTTATCTCAATTTATTAATCTAAAATCTTGTCAATATCAAGAGAAGTAAAATTGAACTCCTTTTTAAATTTAGGCATAGATGTGTAACCATTGTTTCAAACATTCCTAAGAATAAAAGGTCCAAGTTATCTATGTGCATAGACTTGCTTCATGAGGCATTTGAGCTTGTATTGAGCTTTTTCTCCCAAATAAATGAAGTTCACAAGTCTACACAGTGTCTATTGTTGGGCTAACCTTGTTGTAAAATTAGGCAAGCATTGTGTGCTTTAAATGCAATGCCTTCAAGGGATGGTGCTAATAAATGTGAATTCTAGATGCTCAATTTGGTACATGAACATTAGATAAAGAGGAAGAAGCCAATTAAAGAGATGTACTTAAGCTTTCAATTTTTTTGGAGTTGAGTTTCATAAGGGTTAATAGTGAAATTTCTTGTCTTAGTGGAAACTCTCACTTTAATCTAAAAAATAATTTGTTACACCCATGAAGAAGTGTTTTTTTTGGGGCTTGAATGTGAGTCGAGATGAAGATGAAGATGATGGTGAGCTTGATAACAATAATTATTTCTATTTAGAATTATAATAATTATAGCATGAAGATAAGGCAATACGAAGAATTGCATTCTTCATAGGAGATGCCTCAACTAATTACTACTAATACAAATATTGATAATCATAGAACTCAATCTGTCATATCAAATACATAGTTGTATGACCCAAGTTTAAAAATATAAGTTGCACAATATTTTTATATACTTGAAAATCAATATGATGCAACATATTTCAACTACATGCCTAGCGAAATTTTATTTTAAGCAAACCATATATATAGACATGTTTTGAGCCACAAAAATTTGGAACTTTTGATTTTGATCTTTATTTCCTTAAAGAAATTAGAAAATAGAATAACATTGATCATAAGGAATTTCAAGATTTTCATTTATAAGGTAGGAACATCTAGAGATGTAAGAGCAATCTTTGCACGATCACAATTTTTTTTATTTTTATTTTTTATTTTTTCTATTTTGTTTGGAAAATACTTTTGAATCTCATTTCCTATAAAAATTCCTAAGAATGGTTGAGAACTTTCAAAATTCTAAAAACAGCTAAAAATAGCAAGACCTCTATTTTTAGAAAGTTTATGTTTGAGTATGCATGGAACTAAAATTTTACCTAAAGCTCTAGAATTGAAAAATGTATATTGTGGATGAGTTTTTAGTCAAGATGAGGTCTGGATGTGAAGATATCAAAGATTTAAGTTTCTAGAAAACTTTATAAAAAATTTAAAATTGAATTTTGAGGCTTCAAATAATGTTTTGTTGGAATTGTAAGAAAAAAGCATGAATAGTCAAATAAAATTCCTTAGGCAAGAAATGAATTTAATTTTTCTATGGCCTTGGATCATAGAATTTTTTGTGGGTCTATCCTACAATATATTAACATATTAAATATAAATGTAGAGAATAATATATTATTTAATGAGTGTGTTTAGGTTGTAGATAAAGATGATAACATAAAATAATTTAATATTGATGTTTCGAGCTATTATTGTTTAGCGTAAAATAGGGCTCTACTGCCTAAATCTTCTTTGTTTAAATTATACTTTTTGGAGTTGATGATTTAGGAAAGTAATTATGTTTCTATCTTGTAATAATGTAAGTCATAAACCATATAATTTTTAAAATGGAATGAATCACATTAGAATTAAGAATTTGATGTATAATGTATAATTAGTATATAAATTTTATGTTTCCCTATTCTATGTTTTGTTTTATACTATTTTTTTAATTTTTTTTAGATTACTTTGTTGGTTTTCTTTAGGTTCTTGTTGCTTGTTCCTAGCTTCAGGCTTTTGTAGGAGATGTATTTCATTTCAATGAATTCATATATTTGATTTATTAAGAAAGCCTTAAAAGTAGTAAAATATCTACCAAATTTTATTAATCTTATTCAATTTACTCTTGATTTATTTATTATGCATGACTATTTAATTTTATCAAAAACACTTAATTAAACACATGTTTTTCTAGTTTTGTTTAGGTGACTTGTTATGGATTTAGTAGCCAGGAAATATCTTCCTAATGAAATATCTCATGAACCAATATTTGTACCCAAAAAATTGGTAATATTCATTTTTTATTATTTAACAATATAAAAAAAATAGAGAGAAATTTAAAAATAATTTTTGTCAAGATAAATTGAAATGAAGTTGAGTAGAAGAAAGAATGTCATAATGTCTCAAATTTTCTAGGTTATTTAGGTATCTCTATTGGGACTATGGATGCATGCCAAGTAGTAGAGTAATGCCTCAATTAATCCAAATATATCTCTATGGAGCTATGTATGCCTAGCTAGCAATAGAGTAATGTCCTAACATGTGTACATTGTTTGTTTGTATTTGTATTCTTGATTTTTGTTTTCATGATTATAATCATGGAAATTTTAGAATGGGAAAATAAACTAAAATAATAGAAATTTGATTTTATATAACATAATGTAATAAGGTTTTAAGTTTGGTTTATCATGTATTTCTCTAACACCACATAATGTATGTTGTTTTAATTTGATTTTATATAACATAATGTATGTTGTTTTAAGTTTGGTTTATCATGTATTTCTCTAACACCACATGAGTTATGCTTTTTTCTAAAAATATTATTTGCTACATATTTGGTATTTTGTTGTCTGCAAGAGGCATACATCTCCAACCAAAGACAATTTTGGTTATTTTATGAACTTCATTCCTTCATGTTTTCTCTTAATATGACCCATTAGATTATTTCCCTATGTTGAGTGATTATTAGTGCCCTTTTTCACCTTATGTTTAATTTTTTATGAGATTTATTTTATTTTATTTTATAGAAAGAGAGAAGATAATATGATTCCTACACAATGTTTGAGAGGATTTATGTGTAAAAGTATAAATTGGTCACATAGTTATAAGAAAATAAACCAAAAAAAAATATTATAATATAGCAATTTATGTGGGGAAAAAATTGTATTACAATACTCTTATAGATTATAATATTTTATTAAGCTTATTACCAACAAAAAATTTGGAGCAATTTTGGTAGCATAATAGTAATGTAATGCCCGCCGTGCAAACCCCAGAGAACACACACAAAGCAAATAATTTTTTTTTAAAACAATTAAATTAAACATGTACTAATATTTAATCATAATCACATAACACATTACATAACATTAACACACTTAGTTCTCTGGGGCACGCGAGGTTACATCGCAACAACTAAAAACAAAAGTAAAGATAAAGATTACAACATAACCATTACTTTATAATAATCATGAACAATGATACATCCAATAAACGTGATATGATAACAATAAGCATCACATAATACATCCATGATAACTCCCTCTTAAAAGAGTTACAAATGAGCCTAACTATTACATCATCATTATAATATTACGTTACAATTTTCCTTGACATATGAATTACATTGGATTTCCCAACATGGGGATTGATACAAGAATTACAATAAACTCCCAAACATGTGGGATGATACAAATACGATGAAATCTGAAATACAAGGTGAATACTGGTACAACTCCAACTGTGGAAATGCTGAGAAGACAAGATGCTGATGGGGAACCCAACGGGTGCGGAGCACGTTCCACCCAACCATGTGAATTACAAGTAACTCACCCCCCGTGCTCAGAGGTGACAAGGAAATGAACCCGACCATGAATGTCAAACCGACTCAACCACAACATGATACCAAACAAGTACGACTCAAGCATGCAATGCACAACCATTGACGTTCTCAAATCACATAACAAGTTAAAACCACGAAACTCATCACAATAACATGAAGCACTATCAATTAACAATCATGAAACAAACTCACAAGACTTCAAAGAAACATCATAAAGAGATAACATCCACAAGAATTGAACCAACACCCAAATTACATTTCCAAATCAATCAGAACCAATGAAAGGAACACGATTCCATAATAACTCTAAATCCACCATTCAATACACCATTCCATAGGCAACAATAAACAAGTCAAACGGGTGTCAAACGGGGAGGGTCATCGCATAGCTCACATGGGATCCCCTGGCTCTTCCTCCAACTGAGGCGCCGGCACCCACCTATGGATTCCCTAGCCCTAAAATCAGAGCAACATAAAAATAACAATATCTAGAGGCAACAAGAAACAAGAACAACAAGGATGTCTAGTGGAGAGTGTCATCGCATGGTCTTACATGAATTCGCCAGACTACCTATCACAAGGTGCCGCCTCCATCTATACATGGATTATCCAGACAACCTAGCTCAAGGAGCCGCCTTCATCTATGGTTATCCAGACATCCTATTTCAAGGTGCCGCCCCATAGGGTTACTCATGCGGAGCCACTTACCTTTCATAGAGACAAGGTAGTGACCTTACCAACCAGGTCTTCCCACCCATCCTTAGCCTTTGAGAGCGCTAACGGCAGGGGTGAGGTGCATGTTTTTATCTTGTTATGTGTTAACTAACCCAACCCACTAAATACATTAATTAAGTTATCACTTGTTTAACTACTCTTACGTGGGTTCCCCTGGCACTTCCTCTTACCCGAGGCGCCGGCGCCCACGAAGAGCCACTCTCCCTATGACCCCTAACATATCTCAAGCAGGCAAGGGTTGTACTATCACGAATAAATCATATAACTCAAAACATAACAAGCGAGGCAAATCCATCTCGCAATAAACACATAATCAAAGTCTCACCAAGTTTCGTACAACCCTTTCAAATTAATGATACTAATATCTTGCCATGTCAAGAGCACATAAAATGACAACATTCACCAACAATAAAACAAGCCTCTGAAAGACTCTATAAAGGCTTACACTAGGGTTTCCTCAACAAAGAACTAACAATAGTAACAAGATATCAAGAATGATTCAACAAACATAAGGTAGTGAGTGGCAATATCCCAAATAAATCTTCACAATTAAATTTGATACACTCTCGAGTGGTATCCAAGGGAGACCTCTATTTCTCCTCCTAGGTTACCCAACAATACATTACACAACGATCTTACAATTTGACTCAAAACAAACTTAAACAAGATCAATGATTAACACAACAGAACAATCAACCAATGCACAAACTTAATACGGAAATTAGTCCACTCAATAAAGAAATCAATCCAACAATACAATAGAGGCACTACTTTCACGTTTCACATAACTCTTCAACTTGACCGCAAGATCTACTCCACACTTCTACATGTTTTATTGATATCCAAAAATACCATTGCACATATAGGTTCATACTCTTAAAAAAAAACACAAACTTATAAATGTATCTCTTATAAAAAAGGGCCTAAATAATCTTTCATCAAAATATATATAATTTTCCGATTTTCTCTCAATTGCTTGTTTACAAAATATTATGTATATATATACATAGCTAGATTATCCTTAATATAGTAAATATTAAAAATATTAACTTAATTAATTCACCTAATTAACTAATTCTTTTAAAAGTAATTACTTACATAATTAAGATAATAAATGAAGGAAAAATATTTATTTATTTTAAGTCATTCACATAATTGCTAAAAAATTTCAAAAAAAGAATATATATATATATAATAAATTAAGGTTTATTTTCTTTTAAAAATATCTATTCTATCAAAATAACCAATTAAACAAATATATTTAAATATATATATAATACATAAAATTAAACATATATATAAATACTTATCAATTAATACATTAAAATAATTTACTATATTCAAACAATGCTAATAATAAAACTAGTGTATTGCGACTTGTATAACTTTTGTTTTCGGATCTGGGTCTTTCTACAATTTTTACTGAAGGTGCGCCATTAAGTATTTTAACACATAAAAAATTCAGTCATACCCAGTTCGTAAATTGTGAGTTATGATGAATTTAGTGACCCTATGTCTCTGCTGTTTTCTACAGGAAAATATTTCTTATTTTATCATAGGATTTTATTTTTCCTAATTTATCAGAGGATTTCCTTTGTTTTTCAATCCTACAGAGGTCTTCTAAATTATAAGTGAGATTTTCTAAGTTATCTATTGATTTCTTTTCGAATTTTCTACTATTTTAATTTCAATTCTAAAAACAAATACCAAGATTGTTCATTTCTACAGAAATAGCAAAGAGATCGTGTATATCAAAGTAGCATTCGAAGAGTTTAATTTCTGTTGTTTGCAAAACAAGACTTTCAAATCTCAACATTCTTTGATACCAAGTGAAAGAGTATTTTTCAGTAGTTTTCACTATTCCTTAAATTTCTCTGTTCTAAGGTTTTATTTCTCTTTCACCAAACAATCTAATTTTTTTTTCCTGTTTTCTTAAATCAGAAGACCAGAGCTAAAAAGTAGTTTAAAACCTGGAGTCCTGCGCTTATTCGAGAGCCTGGTGACGATTGTTTCCGCCGGACTTCACGAAGAGCTCCTCCTTTTTGTTTCGAATCTCCTCTAAGTCACCGTGCTCAAATCTCCGACCCAATCCTCTTTCAGAAGACTTCAAAATAACTAGAAATAGATTTTCAACCCCTTTCTATAACTCTCTTCAATTTAGCAAAAAAATGTCAAAAACCCATGTTCTCTTCCAAATCAAAATACATAATAACTTGTGCCACTTCTCAATCCCTAATCTCCTGTGTGTGAAAAAACTTCCAAAATTCTTAATTAATTAAAAGATAATATCCCTCTTTTTTCAAAAACTCTAAAAATCAAGAATAAAAGAAAACTCATTCTTTAAAAGCCAGCTTTTTAATTAGATCTGTATTCTCATTGGCTCACACAATCTTTTTATTCTTTTATTTGTTTTATTGCTTTTATTTCTGTTTTTGCAACATTACTTGCACATCACATTACTTATTTAATTTAAATAATTTATTCTAATAATTATCTTCAATCAGATAATTAATTAAAATAAATAACACACATTTAATATTTAATTATCATTTAATTGAAACACATGACTTTATAAAAATCAAATAAAACATTTAAATATTTTCATACAAATAAATCAACATTAAAATACACAATTATTATTCCCATTTAATTAACTAATTCACAACTTATAAAATATCAACATCAATTAAATAATCATAACTTATAAAATACCACATTAATCAAAATATGACAACACACAAAACACAAGCCACAAATGACGACAAATTCACAAAATAAACAATACCAGACAAACGAGACGATCTGACATCATGGGATGGGAGGACTTCATCGTCACCTCTGTTTCAACATTAAACCGTTGGGTTATTGGTGCTCGCCCTGTCCTGCCGAAGCAGGTGGAATCGAGACTTGTACCTGCAATCCTGCATACAAACGAAGTTGTGTACATGTGCATACATATATATAAAATCAAAGCATTAAATCAAGTACTGCATTGTGAGAAGGAATCGCAACATAGCAGGGCACTCGCGAACGAATGATGCTATATTGTCCTTCATCACACCTATTCTAACAATTATAACCTAATCAATGAATTACATTTCTAACTAACAATCATCTCATAACATATCTAATTAAATCACTGCATCATATCATAATTCTGAAAATCAACTAACATTACCAACCACAATGTCATATAAAATAATCATGTCTACTAATGGAATACAACATCATCCAATGTCTAATTATCCAACTCAAACAATATCATCATCGTCACAAGTAGCAAACAACCGCATTGAAAAATACTAAATCCTACCAGTAAGAGGAGGGGTATTACAAGTAACTTAAAAACTCAATATGAAACCTCCCTCTCAAACACCTAATAAATAGGATAAGTAATGTATGAAACCATCAAATGGTAATTAGAACATTAAATCACCAAAAAAAAAAATTCCCAAATCCCTCATTAAAAATCCAATACCCTAATACAAAGATGGGCCTACATGCTAAAAATAATACATCCTTTGAACTTACCATAAGCTCATCATAATCCACTTACCAACTTGGGAATTCCATTTTGGCTCCATTGTCTCCATTTAAAGATGTATTATAATGTGTCATAACATGTTGCATAAATTGGTCACCAAGTGTAATTCTCTCTTATCTGTCTCTTATGTGTCATAGATGCTTTTAAATTTCCAATTTTGGAAGCCCAACTTCTAGAGTTCATAACGTTTGATCTGAAAATCCAATTAAGAACTTTCTTAAACTTTAGGGATCAAAGAGGTCCCTGTTTCCACAATCTCTTTCTCTAGTTAATAACACTTTTGACAATTTTTTGTGGCCAAAATTGACTTCTAGAGCACTAAATTGTTTCTTTATGTTTTATAGCCATAAATTTATATTTTTCTATTCTTAATATTAGTATCCAATGTTGAGACAAATTTCCTAACATATTGAAGTTAATGCTTGAATCCTATAGCTCCAAGAGATCGCCTATCACAAAAGAGAGAAAAACTAAATATATTTTCTATGAAAACCCTAAGATTTCTATTGCTTCAAAATAAATAAATAAATGATTCAAATACACAATGATAAATCATTTTAATATGGATTAAGAAACCCTAGGTGAAGATCAAATTAGATCATGACATGTGTCCTAATCCTATGATTTGAGAGAAAAATGAACATAATATAACTAAGCTTAAGTTGCTAGTGTAAAAATAGAACCAATAATTAATTCAATAGGTAATTGCTTTTTTACTCTAACACCCCCATAAGTGAAACTTGGGAATAATTTAACTAATACATAGAAATTAAAAATGAGTCCTAGCAACTAGGCCTAATTATAAGGTACCCATGTATAAATGAAAAAATATCTCAAAACTAGAGAAAAGGAGAAAACATCATGGGGAAAAATCCTCTTCAAAAGAGAAAAGCATAAAAAAGTGAAGGAAGGAAGGAAGACTCAAGATGACCCACAATGAAAACTTCTACTATAAATACAATAGATATCCCCTCAAAAGGGAGATAAAACATGTGAACTAAGAATCCTCCAAAAAATGTCTCAAAAAGATTAGGAACATGAAGAACACCACTAAAGATTGAAAAAGATACAAATAACTACTCAAAAATGATTGTTATATTGTTGAAACTAAAAAACCTCATCTGAATTCAAGATTAAAATTAGGAATAAAAAGACAAAAAATTTGTATGAGTGACCCTTGTTAGAGTTATTCAAGGAATGTACCCCCCCCCCCCACAATGTGCAATCTCTTGTAAAAATGGTGGGTGATTGAATACAAAAGATAATCCAATGCCTAAAAACACCATTTTTTATTTTGGGAAGAAAAAAACCAAGTATAGATGCAAGAAAGCTTCCCATTCTAGATAGGAATCAATAGGAAGAAAAATCAAGATGTATGAAGTCTCTTGATTCTACTCAAGTGTCCACATGTTGATATTGAAAGTTTCCACTACCAAGTTAGGTGTTCAGTTCATAATGATGAAGATGAAAATACAAAATATAATAGAGATGAATGTAAAATAGGATCCAAAGATGAATATATCTCCTCTAAATATAAACATGCCTCCTATAATTCCTACTCAAAAGTCTTCAAGTCAATGTCAAATGGCGACAAATACTAATAGGATGAATCATATACCATGAAAGTTTAGGTTATTAAGAGTCTACTTAAGGGAGAAAACTAGACCAATAATAATCTAGTACATCTATAAAAAAATTTCAACATAAATGATGATTGAGTTAGATATAACGTAAATATTTGTAGAAACTATCACTATAGAAGCATCTATAGGAAAAAAAGAAATAGGAGGGTCTAAATGTGCCCTCATAACATCTAAATAAGAATCAAATCTATCAAAGATAAGATAAATAGAATGAATAGTGTCTCCCAAATCTAAAATATGGGACTCTACAAATAAACCTACAATATTTGTCAAGTATTCATCCTTTAAGTAGCCATATTTGGAAGGTGATGTATATCCTATTGAATTGAAACACAAGTAGCCATTAATATAGAAACACAAGTATCATTAGTAGAAATAGTATATGGAGAAGATGATATCTCAATGCATGTCATTAGACTACGTTGTTCATACCCAAATTATGTGTCCACAAAAGATTCTTAAGTGTGAACATATGATGAATCTATTGATGCTAGATTAGAGGAATTTGGAAAACTAATCCCAATATAAATGCAAATATGTCTCAATTCATGAAGATCATAAATAAGTTTCAAACCATCAAGTCCATTTTTCAAGAATTCATCTAGTATATATCATTTCATCCCACAATTATAATCATATTTGATTCTCCATGGATTAAGGGACATAACTACAATAACAAAAACTCAATATTACGCCATAAATTACTCAATCATGAGACCCACTAGTAATCCATGATGTTACCACTTTATAATTAGTGTAATTATAGGTGGAACTTTCCAAAAATTAAAAAAAATAGACTTGATCTTGGTGCTTGCAAATGCCAAAAATTAGCCATAGAATCAAATTAAAATTTTTAGAAAAATTAATATAAATCTAATTACACCACTATAATGTTTAGGAAAAATTATGCAATTTCAAAAAAAAAAATTGCACCAAAAAATGCTATTGTAGAAGATCGAATAAAGCCCTAGGAGTTCCCAAAATGAGAAATCCTCAACAAAACATTTCAAGATCTATAATTTATAGAAAAATAAGCACCAAAATTGGAAAAAATCTAAACTGCTACGAAGAGCATGAAATTCTACCCCAAATAAAAAAAAATCTCATAAATCAAAATTCTTGAGCTTGAGTTATGAGTCTTCAAATTCTAGGTGAAAAAATGAAAACTACAATGGAGAGGGGGGTTGACTAGGTGGAAGAGGCTATTCACACAATTTTAGCAAAAATACAACTAATTGCTAGAATATGCTTTGTTGCTACCATAATACTATTCTAACAAAAAATCTTTGTTTGTCTAGGAATATTCCCTACATTGATATTTTTCTATTTCTTGGGAACCCTTTTTACCATAGTGGAATATTCTTTGTTTTCATCCACTAGTGGTATTTGGTAGGTGGCAAGCATCATGGACTAGTGGCAAGCTAATATAGTGGCACCACATGGAACTTGTTGGGAACAACACTACCATGTGGTACTTTCAACACTTGTGTAGGGTACGACATGCATGCATAGGTCTATTTTTTTAATATTTTTTGAAAAAAATCTTCTTTTTTCATGTCCATACAATCGTATGGATGATAATATGGTACGGGGGGTTTAGAACATTTATGAGGGCCAAAGGAAAAGTGCTATGATTTTGAAAAATCAACAATCAATCTTAGGGTTCTTGGGCTTTCTAAACATGATGAAAAGGCTATATTTGTCCCAAAATGCTACAAAATTATAGCTACCTTTTGGATCTAGCAACCACCTCCCAATTTCAAACCCTTGTAGATCTAGCCTCACATGTTCAATTTCAACAAAATAAAAGGAAAAACTAAATTTCTTGGGCATGTTGAACTCAATGGTGAGGTTATACTTGGACCAAAAATCTCCAAAATCAACCTAAAATATAAAAAACAAAGAACCCAAAAAATTATAGTATTTCTATTAAGTTTTTTTAATTCTCCAAGTCATATTTGGATGCAAGAGAAGAACATACTCAAATTTTCAAGATCCACCAAGATTTACAACCTAGAAAAAGATAATGTATAAATCACACTCAAATTTGAGGAGATTTATAGATATAAATATTTTTTACCCTAATAGAGTCACTCAAGGACTCAAGCTCTTATATCATTGAACATGTCCTTCTATCAAACCAAAATGTCCTTCTACAAGAGATAAAATATCCTTCTATAAGGGAGAAAAATAAGAGCATATATTTTCCAATAATGGATGCAAAATATATTAGATCAAATGTGATCATTGAACATGCCTGATGAATTACAAAATTTACATATGCTACCTTTCTTATATAGCTAAGGTTGAGAGATAGGACTAACTAGGATGATAACAAGTGTCTTAATATTATGTCATGTGGAAACTAGGGAACAAGATCAAATGTCTACTAGTGAATTATAGAAACATTGCTAACTGCCTAAGTAAACTTAACATGTGAATATGTGTGAGGGTTAAAGAATAATAGTGGTTTACAATTATTTTGAGGAAGGAATTCTCATTTATTTTTATTTTCACCATATCAAGGGGTTCGACCAAACTTATAGGTTTGGTCGAACACTCTTATATGTTCAACCGAACCTATAAGTTTAGTCGAACCCATGGTTCAACTGAACCACTCAACGGCCCAATAAAATAAACATATTTTATAGGGTTCGGTCAAACCTAGGTTCAACTGAACCCCTTGAATTAGGGAAAATAAAAAAAGAAGTCACTGTCACATGACTGTTTGTAAAGCGATGAACGTGAACAGAGGAGGATGACAAACGTGAACAGCGAAGGCGATGAACCTAGGGGAAAAACGTGCACCGCATTTCTAAGTTCATCAACCTCTTGACCGAGCCATAGTGAGCAACAAGTTGGTGATTGAAATTGCATTTCAAATTGAATTTATTTTGAAAAAAAATTAAACCCTAAATGGAATGAAATGGTTAAAATTTATAGTAGATTTGAAATTAAGTTTGTTGAAATTGAAATTGCATTTGCTTGAAAGTTTCTAAAGCCTTTCAAGAACAACAAACTTAATTTCTATTATGCTTTGATGAATGTTCATACCATGTTTTAAGCTCCAATTTTGGCACAGGAAGGGAGTGTCAAATTTGACTTTGCAGACCATTTGTTTGAAAGATTTTGCATACCCATTTTAAAAAATTTTCAAACAATTAACGTGTCTTGTCTATGCTTCCACATTTTGCATACATTTCTACCAAGGCACTGCCAATTGCATTTGCTTGAATGTTTCTAAATCCTTACTTTGTTAACAGATTTTTTTGAGGCATTATATCAAACAGTTCATGTGCCTTCCACATTTTGCATACATGTCTACCAAGGCACTTGCAATTGCAACTACAACATCTGGTAAAATTTCCCCTTGAAAATTTGATTGATGTCCATACCCTGTCCAAAGCTCCCATTTTGGCACAAGTAGGGAGAAGGTTGTGGAATTTGGCTTTACAGTTGTCAATTGCATTTGCTTGAAAGTTTCTAAAGTCTTTTCAACAAACCCATTTGCAAGGATATCATGATATTATTTAAGTACAAGATTAAGTTTAAATCTTGCATTTGAAAGCTAAATTGAAATTAAAATTATATGTTTGAGGCAATGCATATAAGACACCCATAAAAAATAGTACAAAAGAAAGAAAAAATGTAAAGAATGCACTTGTAACCTATACTTGAGAGCATTAAAATTTTGAAATTAAACATAAAGAATATATATATATACACTCTTTCAAATCAGCATTGAATATTAGAGGATGAACTACATATTAGGATTTTTTTTAATATAAATCAGGTAAAACTTATTCCTTTGAGTAGATGAATAAACTCTATTAATATTTAATAGTAAGGTTGTAAATGAAAAATTATTGTGGTTACAAGATAAAAGAAAATAATACTAATAGGTAATATTTATATTAAGGAATGTCATCTCCAATAACATACTTAACACTAATAATTGGGTTATAATCACATTATGTATCATAAATACAAATATTAACATTGATGAAAATATTATATTATGGATAATAATTATAATAAAACATAATAAATTGAAACTTATTTCATATGAACATGCAAGGGAAATGTTAGTATGTATTATAAATAGTAATATTATTATTTAGAGTAAATTTTAATATTGCAATAATAGTATTTACCATTAATGTTATGAAATGATAATAATGTTGTTATATATTAGTAATATAAGCATTGCAAGTGTTATTATCCAATATACAGTGCCCAATGTATAACAAACAAAACCATTCGCATTAAGAGAAAGTGCTAATAAATATTTCTTTTATTGTTGGTTTTAGGGCATGACCTTGGAGAACCAAATAGTAATGTTTTTTGTTTTTATTCAAGGGTAAACGCTTGACCGAGCTATAGAACCGATACAAACCATTCAACAATACCACCCAACGGGTTTGAACCTTGGTGGCAAGAACAACAATGCCACCTATAAAACCATCACACCACACCAATATCGGCAACCAAATAGCAATGTTGTTAAACATTAAAAATTGTCAATTTTGGAACAAATGACAATACCATTAATTGGAGTAAATGCTATTTTAAAGTTTACATTTATATTTTAATTTTAGGGTAAATAATTTTGGTTGAATTTATGAATTAGAAATAGAAATTTTGAAAGGGCCCCACCCTTTTACAAAGACCAATAAAGAAACAAAAAATGATCAATCATATTGGCATGGAACAACAACAAGAAAAATAACATCCAATTAGAAATACTCCACCAATAGTGGCAATGTATCTAATAAAGAGGGTCATTTTCCCAAAAACATTAGTAGATCTATCATTTCACAACTTGAATCCAAAACTCTTCAAGGAACTAATATCTTATTGTCAACCTTATCCCTTTTCCATGAATGAACCTAGTTTCGGTTTGTAATGGAGTTTCCATCTTTAGTTTCCAAACTTGAGACCAAAGGGAAAAAGGGTTCCTATAATCTTCTAAACTTGAACCTTCTTCATATTTTTAAATTATTAGAAGGAATACAAGAGGTGAATGTTGCAATTCAAGAGAATGGTAGAGGAAATGAACTCCAACTAATCCATCTGTAACATGATTCTTGTCTCTACCAATCTCCTCTAAATTTCTCTTGACAAGACCTTCTAAATTAGTCATGTCTATGAGAGGACCAACCACCCCTCGATTATGCTCAAAGGGAGCCTCAACCAAATCCTAAGGTAAACAAGGCTCCATCTCATCCTTATGCATTTTGTTCAACCTTGCCTTCCTCTAAAATTCCTAAACCTATAAAATACATAGCTATCTACACATGACAACATGGTGAAAACACAAGAAATCCTATAGCATGACATGTTGAACCCAAATAACCAGGAACCAAATAACCAAATTAAAATAATTTAATCTATAAGTATAAATAGTTTGATAGTAGAAACTTTATACATATAAAAATATGATAAATGTGTGATTATTTTTCTTTCCAATCTATAAATTTTTGATGTGCTTGGCTATATAATTGAGATGATTCACTCATTTAATGTAATGATAAAAATTTAGTATGTACATGAAAGAAATATTTTTGAGACATCAAGCTACCATTCTACATAACTCTCACATGGAAATAAGAATATTATTTTATTTTAACTAAAGAAATTGTGTGTAATCTTTCTTGGAGCATCCTTTGTAACATGGAATAGATAGTTTAATTAATGAAATAAAATATGTTTTTATATTAAGAAAAATTTACAAATATATGGAACTCATACATTGAGAAATTGACTAAGATGTAACTCTGTATGAGAATTATGATGCTCAAATAATTTATATACCTTCTTTCAATAATTAACATTATAAATTAATACTTGGCTCATATTGTATATACCCACTCCCAAATGGTCTTGGAATGGATGCATTTAGATGGAGAAGGATTTCAAAAGGTTTGCGATATACTTGTGGGACCCCCTCAAAGGATATAGAACACACTAAGCTCTTTATTTGAAATTTGGATCTTTAAAGAAAGGTTTCAGTATGAATGTTATCCTCCATAAGGTGGAATTCTTAGTTGAGACTCTCAATCTTCCATTGTTGGTTTCTAGTGTGATTATACAATGTGAGCCAAAGTATTAATTTATAATGTTAATTATTGAAAGAAGGTTTTGTTTCATAAGAAGAGGTATGTTGACATATTCCAAGGCATGTTATTATCCACAATGCATGAAACTTCTTCACATCTCTACCAAGTTCTACAGATCTACCATTTCCATGGAGGAGATTGATGATTTAAAAAGAAAATATCATGCCATTTCTTTCTTGAGAAGTCATGTTTGCATTCATGATTTGCAACTTCCATCTTCATCCAAAAAGAAATTATGTTATTGTTATGTGCCTGATATTAACAAATCAAAACCTTCTTTTGAGCATGATCACCAACACAAAGGTAAATGAGTGGAAACAAAAGAAAGCTCGATTAATGGCTTTCAACATGTTGGTGGAAAATCTGCATCTTTTTGAAAGTGGCTTCCCAGCTTATCAGTCTTATGTTTAGTAAGGTTTTGTAATCTCTAGTGTTATGTATTCGGGTCACGGGTATATCTAGTATGATGTTGTAGTGCCCCTCTGTGTCGGTTGTTCTGGACTTTTGTGTGAGTATTTGTGTGTGCTTCATTGATTACTGTGTTATTTGATTGTGTGAAAATATCATATGTTAGTAGTAATGTTTATATAATTAATTAAATCATAAGTGATTTACAAGGTTATTTAAAATATAATTAGAAATTAAAATAATAATCAATTAAATTAAATCAAATGATTTAGAATAAATGATCAAATTAAACTAATTCGTTAAAAGTAAAAGTGATATTATTAGATAAATTGATTTAAATTGTTGCGTTAAATTGAAGTTAATAATAATTATGAACAAAATAATCTTGAAAAGATAATTATTATAATAAGAAATTTAAAAGGATAAGGAGATAGGAAGCTGAAGTGTTTTAAAAACAAGAAAAGCTGGAAAGAAACTACACCTATGGAGCAATTGGAAGTCGAAGAGAACTGTAGAATATGAAAAATAAATAATAACCTTATTTAGCTTTTGGAGGGAGGAAGGGTAGCTCGAATGGTACGCGCTGCCAAACACAGGAATATGAGAAGAAAAAGTGTTGATCGATGCCAAGCTAGTAGACCTTGGAGAATCATGGTAGCATTAAAGAAGCATGCATGAAGTATTGAAGTAGTTAGGGCGAAGCAAAAGCTTTGAATTGCATACGTTTTGGGATTAAGGTAAATAATCATTCATTTATTAGAATCTGAATTCATGTAAATCTTATTTGTTATTATGCACAGTTTTACCTTTTTTAAAATGTTCAAACAGCAAAGAACTTAATAAGAGCTATTCGATTCCCTTGAATCCTCCATAACATTAGTCTTACTAAGGAAAAGGAAGAAGACGGTTATAATATTTCTTTGTAGACTATCGATTTGGGTATTTTTCAAGTTACTGTCCTATTTTAGCAGTTCCCTTTTTGGGTGAGCCCATGATAACATGGATAATGGTATTGACTTCAACTTTACAATCACCTTTTGGCAACCTGTCACTGATACTGCATTTAGAGTTGAGGTTTTGTTCAGAATTAAATAGTCTCCCTGAAACCATTGGCAACCTGTCACAGCTATAGCTTTTAGACTAGCAAAGGTGTAGAAATTTAAATAATCTCTCTGATGTCATTATCAGTCGGTCTCAACCGTCACACCTGATCATAACAGGAAGCTTAAACGTTTAAACAATTTTTGTGATTTCTGTGTCAACCTATCACCGCCGCGCACAGGAATATAATAGGAAGTTTAAAGGTTTAAATAACCTACTTGAATCTCCTAACAATCTATTGCAGCTGCAACACTTGAAAATATCTTTAATTAAGCAAGGAGATGGCGATATTTCCAAATTCCAATATTCACTTTCTAATATAATTGGCAACCTGCAAGAGAGGGACTGGCATTTTGCTGCGAGTGCCTGGCCACAAGTCTTCATCCTCGCCGTGGTAGGAAAGGAAAAGGAGGACAGACTGTTAATTCTTTAGGAATTTTGCAGAAAGTTTCCAGAGAATCATAAGGTCTTGCATCTGGTATTCATCAAATTATTGATCTTATCTTTTTTTTCAATTATAATATTGTCTACATTCTTATGGATTTCATTTATGGATTTTAAGTCTGCTCTTTTATCTCATCGATGATTCCCTAGCTTAGCCATATTACCCATTTGATTTCTGCGAATGTATCTAGCATTTGCATTTAGTCAATATCTATTGGTTTTTCCTTTTTCCTTTATGTGTTTCAATTGAATATCTAGTGTTTCTCTTGACTCATCGAGTATGATCAAACACTACCTTAACAATCTTAAGAGAATCCACACGCATTAGGTTTTCTTAAGATCAGTCTCAGTAGAACACATCCACATCCATAAATACAAGATGTAGGATAGCTCACACAGTTTGTATTCTGGGATTTTAAAAAAAAAACAAAATTTGATGTCAAAGACAAATCTTTAATTTATCTTTCCAAATAGCAACCAAAGCACCTAGTTCTCGAGTAAATTAGATGACTAAGCTAGTTTCTTTACGGATTGCTTCCATATATGGATTACATTATTTTAGTAGAGGCAAAGAAAAGATGTGAAGTGCTTTGCTTTCCTAGATGTGTATGAATAAGAAATTTAGGTTCTGATGTATATATCCACCAAAATATGTAATAGCCAGATATCTTAATTTTTCTTTAAGGAAACTCAGGAAAGAATTAAATGAAGCGAGTAGAGAACCCGAACCAATCTTGTTGTAAAATAGTTCTCTTCTATTTGATTAATCCTTTAGTTTTCTAATGAGGCCTTCAGAAGAAATAATTCTCCCGAATTAATTGAGCCAGTTACACATTTCATATTCTTATATTTCTAGTTTACTAAAGCCCAAATGGTCCTGTTAAAAATTTAATGTTTAAGGATTAAGCTCACAAATAGTGTATTGATGGGAATTGTATTGTGCAAAATTGTATTTGTTTATATTTCCTTAAAAGTTTTATGATATTCATAATTTATGTTAGCTAGAGATGTAAATCTAACGTTCGGCCTTACTGATTTAGATAATGATAAATGATGAGTTTGATTTAAAGTGACTTGTTGAGGAATTAGGCTAAGGGAATAGTGATTTTCTATCAAAAGATGTATATAGTAATTTAAAAAGATTGGAAAATTGCTTAAGGAAAGGTTAACTCATTAGGTTAGATATGTAGGAGTTTAGATCTACTAAATTTTGGAAATTAAGTTATAGTTGGTTTTATTCTTATAAAGGAAATTAGAGATAATTAAAAATAAATAAAAATAAGATGAAATATTCTATGTGTTTATTATGTGAAAATTATTTTAAATTCATATGAGAAAAGAATATTTTTGGCCTTCTTAGATAATTTATTGTGTTTAAGTTATGTTGAAGAAATGATTTTGAGTGAATGATTTTTCTAAAAGGAAATGTTTCGAAAAATAATTATGTAAGGTGTAGTTAAATTAGGTGCAACAATTAATTTAAAGAGAAGAAAGAGAATGATTAAATAGTTTAGATGATTAATTGAGTAATATTAAGGAGGTTCTTGAATTATATCGTCGTAAAGTTATTAAATTGTTTTATATAAAGGAATTAAGTAATCTTGACAAAAAAAGAGAGTGAATAGAATTAGGTATAATGGATTGGTTTTAATTTGTGTTTGGAAGAGTATACTTGTGATTAGTGTCTTATGGCTTAAAAACATCAGATTATATCTTCACTTCGCAATATTGTGATATCCTTAAATGTTGGAAATGATTGATCTTTAAAATAATGTTCTTTTTAGATTGTTTCAAGTTACTTCTTATTGAATGAATGGATATATTGTATTTGAATGTGTGGTTTTATGGATTGTTTTGATAGATCCTTTCGATGTGACTTTTCGTGAGTTGATTTTGAGTTGGGGATTTTCTCTCAATTAATGTATGTTGCTATTCGTTGGGAACCCATATGTTTTCTTTTGGTTCTTTACCCTAAGTGGTAAATCGGTTAATGTTATCATTATCATGATTGATGATTCTGCTTGAGTTGTTAATGAGTCAAATTGAAAAGTTCTTTGAGTTATGGGTATTCCGAGAGGAGAAAATAGAGGTTTCCCTTGGATTTCCGATTTAGTTTGTATCGAAGTTGTTGATGTTGTTTGAATGGAGTTGTTGATCTTATTTTGGTGTATTCACTCATTATATTTAAATTGAAAATAGTTCTTATGGCCTTGCAATTTTGTTGTCAGTTCTTTGATGGGGAAACCCTAGTGTAAACTTTTTGAGAGTCTTCCAGAGGCTTTTTTGTTTTATTGTTGGTCAATGTCTCTCCTTTTATGTTCCCTTGATGTGGCAAGTGTTTTGGTTTCATGATTTTAAAAGGGTTGTACGGGAATCATTGAGATTTTGATTATGTATTTATAGCGAGATGGGTAATGCCTCACATGTTTCTCTATTGTGATCTAATGTTCTTGTTATGTTGTACAACCCTTGGGTTTTGCTTTGATGTTGTTGGGACTCTAGGGAGAGTGGCTCCTCATGGGGGCCGGCGCCCCGTTTAAGGGGAAGGGCACAGGATAACCCACAAGTGAGTTAGTAATAAAGTGAAAACCTAATAATTAACTTAGGAGGGTTGGGTAGTAATATCATTATAAGACTTAAAAATTGATGCCTCATCCACCTTTTAGTGCTATCACAGGCTAAAGGGGATTGAGAAGGCCGTGGTTGGCAAGATCGTTGCCTTGTCTTCATGAAAGGTTAACGGTTCCTTGGAGCGAGCCCATGGGGCGGTTCCTTGAATGGGTACTTTGGATAACCATAGATGGGTGGTTCCACAGGTACTTGGTTTCTGGATAATCCATCGATAGATGGGTGATGCCTTACAATGGGTAGCTGGAGAATCCATGTTAAAGCCATGCGTGTGGCCTCTCCCTAGTTACTTGAGGTGTTTTACTTTGTGTGTTCCTCACGGAAGTATGTTATGGAGTTGGTTTAGATTGTTGTTGAATGGACTTATATTGATTTATGAAGTGCCTTGATACATCTTTGGTGTACTTTGTGGTCTTGTATGATCTCATTGATATTTGACTTATGACCTTGTACTCTTCTGGTACTATGAAATGATGTTATTGTATTGTTTAATTTGCAATTTTGAATTGTATTATGTTTATTAATTTAGTTTGTTTTGGAAGTGTTTCATGATCTTCCTTTGGTTACTTGTTTACTCGTTATTGTTTTGTTTAATGTGATGAGATTTATGACTTTAAGTTATTATGTTGACTCTTAGATGTTGTTGATTATGTCATTGTAATCCTTGAGTTTTATGCTACTTTTGTATGATGTTGAGTCTTGTGGTTCCCTGTTTGGATGTTCTTGGTTGAGGTCTCTTTCTTGTTAGCTCGTAAGCACGGGGGGTGGGTCTTCAGACCTACGTGGTCAGGTGGAACATGCTAAGCACCCCATTGGGTCCCCAGTAGAGGATCAAGAGGTGCAGATTGGTGCTGTTGCTGCGACTCCAGAGTTGTATTTATCTTGGAGCCAGTTATGATACTTTGTATTCCTCTATTTATTTGTATCATGTTATCTTGTGTATGGTTTTCATTTATGTTTGGAAACACTTTTGTATCATTGTACCTCTAGAATATTGTACTATAATGTAACATTAAAATTTTTGTGAATATTGGCAATGGTAGTTGTTATTCAATGTGTTGAGTTAATCATGGTATTCTTATCAATGAATTTTTCATGTAAGTGTTACATTTGTTAATGTTTTCTTTGTTATGGATTTAAGTTCGTAATGTCTCCTCGTGTACCCCAATGGATGTATGTGTTAGTGAATCTACTTAAATGAAATTCATGTCATGACTCAATGTGTTTTACATGTATGTTATGTTAATTTAAAAATAAAAAATAAAAAAATTGTGTAGTAATTATTGTTTAATTGTCCTTTGGGGTTCGCCGCGACAAATTCTGAGATGTCTTCTTTTGGTTATTTTGGGTGCATAAGAGAATGTGCATATGTACTAATGTATTCAACCAATGTGCTTTTGTAACATTGTAATCAGACAATTGGTCATTTGTACTAGGACCTCACTAGTCTTTTTGATATTTTGTAAACTTTGTTACT
>VDFB02116571.1:0-20879 GCA_007258455.2 Sequoia sempervirens | reverse complement strand
AAATTTCATGCTTGACATGCATGACCTTAGGAAAAGATATAAAAATGATCCTAACACATATTTTTGTAAGGACTTAAATTTTATTGGTATTTGGATTGAATTTTTTTATTTCAAAATTTAATTCTTTTGGTTTTCTCATTGTTTCACAAGGATTTGGGTATAAGCAAGAGAGAAAATATGCAAGAAACACACAACACACACACACACATACAAATACAATGACACACATGAGAATAAAGAATTTATAAGAAAATAATAGAATAAGAACACTATCTGTTAGAAACAAATGGAAGTTGTGTTTATATGGTTTCAAACAGATTCCATTAATTGGGATTGCTAGTACATTCCAATCTAAAATTGATGGTTGAAATGTATTATCTTTCTCGTGAGCTCTAAGGATATATTGACAGCTCTATAGTGAACTAAAATTGCATTGATGCATAGGATTTGCTCAATCCTTGTCATCTAGTGACATGGTCTCAAACTTCAATTATTGTACCATCTTTTGCTTATTAAATCAATATTTTATAATCTCATGTTGCTTTCTCATCACATTCTAGGTTGTACATCCATGTTCTTCCAACAATATGAAGTCAACCATCCTATCTTTCATTGTATTATTTTCATCAAATCTCCCATTGTAAAATTATATATAGTGTTAGTAGATCAATTGAACTATTTAATCTTAGTCCTTTATCTTAAAATAACGAATGATTTGAGGTCCCTAAAGTTTTTTTAAGCATGATCCTATATATTCATACGAATTTCTTCAATCATAAATTAAATTTCCTTCAAAAAAAGGATCAAATATTTTTGATAATTATTAATAAGTTATTTGTGGGTTGACTCTACTTATCCATTTCCTTATGGATAATATTTTGATAAGACTTTTAAATAATTTACATATATAAAAAAAAACAACCTTTGACAGAAGACTCTTGATATGTTTAGAGAAAACCTTAACTAAACACAAAGATTGCATAATACTTAATGTTTATTTATTACAACCTTATTTTGAGGTTTGCATAAAACTTCTACATCAGGACCTATTATTAAGAAACTATAAAATATTTGAACAATTATTTTCAAACAACTCTAATAAAACATCTCGTAGATTGCTAGGATCACTGAGCTGCGCGAGAGACTAGTAGGGGAACAAAGATACTGGAACACGTTTTATAAGGAAGTAACATGATTGGTGTTTGTGTTCTCAGAGGCGGCGAGGAGTGGGAATTGCGCGGAGGGGAACTGCGCGGAGGGGAACTGCTCTGGGTGTGGATAGCCCAAATTCCTCTGCCATATCCAAATCGCTGGATGTCATTCCTTGGGGAAGATTCCAATTAAAGCAATGCAAAAGATTGGCCAACATAAGCTGCACCACTTTAAATCCCAGCGGCATGCCAGGGCAAACTCGCCTCCCAGCTCCGAAGGGAAGGATCTCAAAGTGCTGCCCTCTCACATTTACATCCCTCTCCATCTCCATGAACCTCTCTGGTCTGAACACGTCTGCGTCATCACCCCACGCATTGCGATCCCTCGATACCGCCCACACATTCACAGTAACACGACACCCACGGGGAATGTGATAACCGCCTATCTGGCACTCTTCAATGGTCTGTCGTGGAATCATCAACGGGACCGGCGGGTGAAGCCTCAGCGTTTCCTTCACCACCGCTCGCAAGAATTCCAGTTCATCCAAATCTGACTCTTGAACGAATTTATTCTCCATGCACACTACTCTCTCCAGTTCATCCTGCACTTTCTTCATGATCGAAGGGTGGTTTGATAACAGTTCAGACATTGCCCACTCTACTGTCACACTTGATGTGTCGATTGCCGCCACCAGCATTTCCTGCCAAAACCCACATCATATGAATTTCAATTCCAACAATATACACTAGAAAAAAGAAAACACTAAAAGGAATTGTTGGGATTTGACGTCATACAAGAATGTTTGCCTTGACTTCTCCCCGTAGAAATCTTTCCCCAGCAGTGCCTTTATCGAGCATGAGTTCAATTAATTGGTCAGTGAAGTCTCTGTTGTACTGATCACCGCCCTTGGCTTGTAGGTGCTCCTCTAATATCTTCTCCAGAAAAGCGTCGAATGTCTTATGAAGATTCTTCTGGCGGCGGATAAGACCCTGCGCGTCCACCCACTCTAACCAAGGAATAAAGTCGCCGACATTAAAAGCACCGCCTAGGTAGAAAAACTCCTGAACCAGTTTGTTGAAATTGAAGTCACCCAACTCTTGCTCTGAGTACTTTTTGCCGAGTGTCATCCGGCACGACATATACATAGTGACATCGAAAGCCAGCTTACTAACATTAACAGGAGAGCAAGCAGCTGAACTGTTGCAGTGGTCCGTAAGCCCATCGATCATAGCTCGCATTTCCTCTGCTCTCATATATTTCAATGAATCGAGGCTCTTGGGCCCCAACAGTTGAGACGACAACACTTTACGGATTTGCTTCCAGTATGACCCGTAGACAGAAAAAGCCAAGCTTGCAGAGCCGTACAAGACATTTTTCCCAAAATTCAGCAGAGGCCTGCTACAGAGATTTTGATCGTGAGTTTTGAGAATGAGCATGGCCATCTCGGGAGATGAAACGACAATGGAGGGCAGAGAGCCGAGGCGGAGGAACATAATGGGCCCATATTTACGCGCAAGGTGAGCTAGTCCTCTATGGGGAAGCTTTCCCAAAAGGTGAAGACTTCCCACCACCGGTAACGGCACAGGCCCCGGAGGCAGCTGCACATTCTTATTCGACTCTGATCTCTTACTCCATGCCAATACCAATACTGCTACCAAGGCAATGGCTATCACAACCCCAGTACTTCCGCCACCATTAAGCCTTACAAACTCCAATAACTGTGCTATCTCCATGCTTGTTTATGTTTTGCACGAAATATGTCTTGTGCTATCTCTATATAAAGGCGTCTTTTGCTTTACTCCACGTGTACCTTGTCCAATCTTGCCCGTTTTCCATGCATTCTACAAAAATCGAGCGGCTGTTCTCCATGAATTGAATGGCTGCTCTTCAACTAATCACATGCCGTACAGTAAAGTTAAAATGGTATCTTTAAACTGGTGCACTAAATTTGTCGACATTCGGACCACTACCTCAATAATGATATATTAAATGATTGTACAAATGCTAAGCCACTGATCACATTGCATCTTCAACTACCAGCAATAGATAACCATAATATTATAAATTCGTTTTGAATTGCCACGTTTAAAGTTTCACTCAACAGAAGTGTCATACATATCTATTAGTATAATATTGGCAAGCTTTAGGTATATGTATTAATTTGTTTTTGATAACATATTTAATAAGGTTTCATCTTATAAAGAATTATTTACGATAATGATGTCAATTTTTTTATAAAGAGATGATGATTATCTTCCCTTCTAATCAATTTAAAAAATTAGAGTATCTTAATTTTAACATACAAATCACTTAATTGATACCATCTTTTAAGTTACTAATTCCATACATTAATGAGAGTTCACTACTATTGAATATAATATAATAATAAAGGAACTGTTATACCATCCAAATATATATTATTATATACATTTTATTTATGTATAACATAATCGTTAAACAGAGAGAGAGAGAGAGCCAAAAATGACAAGTTTTAAAATATAAAATGATTAGGTAACTTGGCTCCCTTCACTTATTTCTCCAAATTATTGTGGTGATAAAGCAACCTCTTAAGGTAAGTGTTGGAAACAAAGGAACGTAATACAAACAAGTATTAAAAATATACATAATATAATGTTATCCTTATCTTTAATAAAATTTCTACATATTTGTTGAGAACAAATTTTTTTTTTTTTAAATACTCATTGAACTGATTATTAAAAACTCCATCAATAAATATAGGATCACCCAAATAACTTAGACCAATACATTTTCTATTTTTTTTGTTCTTAGGTTTTGATAATATTAAGCACGATTCCATTATATAGCACACAACCAACATGCTTCCTTGAAGAATTTTTTTAAATTTCTTGCAATCATGTAAAAATTTAATTAAATATGTGAAATCTTAAACATTCCTTAATGCCCTTATTTTAATCAAGCATGCCCAATTCTATTTATCCCTAAATAAAAATAAAATCTTCCTTACACATACAACATATTATGCCCTAAAATACTCTTAAACAAGGTGACATAACTTATGACTCACTCCATCGCTAGCCCTAAAATATGGATTCATATTATTTTCTACTATCCCCTTCTTTATTCAATAATAAGAATATGTCAGCAACTCTACCTTGGAATATGGCTTGCTCTCTTGCTTAAATTGGTATGGAGGTGTTTGAACTAGGAACCTCATCTTGCATCCACTTGCTCGAGATAATAGGATGGTTAGATTTTTCAAATTCATTGTTTAATATGTAAACTTACATCTTGTGTATTGCTAAACCTTATAGACATAGTTGAGCAACCATTTAACATATATATCTTGTTTATTTGGGTCTTGCAAAAGAAATGACCTATGAATAGGTTATCCCTTATTACAAGGCCATGCCTTGTTTATATGGCATCCCTTTCCCTAAATTTTCTTGTTGATTAAAAAATGTTATGTAGAATTCATTCTTTATTTATCTATTATATTTTATTTCTTTTTCAAAATATATGCAAGCTTCCTTGACACCTCTATAATATATTGATTTTGTAAGGGCATAAGGGGTTCGGAAACCCCCACAAATTTTCCATTATGTTGAGTTGGGAAAGGAAATATTAATTTAGTTACAACAAGCACTTGTAGGTCAAATATGTAACTTGAAGATGCCATTCAAAAGATAGGAATGGGTTTGAACACGGTTTTAATGGTAACCTCTCTTGTATTCTATATTTTTATGAAGGAAATACCATCAATTCCTTTATGTGTTTTGTATGAATGAGTGTACATCTACATATCTATACATGTATTTTCTTGAGAAAGAGATAGGAATATTAATGCATTTGACCAATATCATAAAATATTTTAGCCATAATTTTGAAGAGAAATATGATATATATGTAAAATATATACTCTACATATACATGGGTGATGATCCCACAATAGTGGTTTACAATTTTTACCAAACTAGACACTGAAATTATAATTTTTAACTAAATCTTCACATTCGGGTAGCTATAGCAGCTAAACCATGAGGAATTTGAAGATGATGCAAACTAGAGTCTCGTCACATTTTGTTTGTAGATTCTAATTTTTTTTTTTTCAAAATTTTTGGAATTAGATTGCATTTCTTTTTCCATCTCCCATGAAAACTGGTATTTTCCAAAAAACAATATTTTCAAAAAGTGACGCACACCGTATAATGCATAAATTTTTTTCCATGAAGGATAAAATTATAATTCTTTTGAATTTATATTTTTAACTCTGGTATCTAGTGCTTCCACTTGGTTAGATAGTTTTTTATTGAATATTTTTTCTTTAATCAAGTTTTGAATTCAAACCAATTACAATTCAAACATAGCGTGACCGTATAACGCGTAAATTTTTTTGTACATATCGAAATTCAATTTTTTTTTGTTGCATCAAGGACTTCAATATCTAGTGCACTCATTGCAACATCACAAGCATTTCAAGAATATACTATTATTATATTTTATATATTTTTTACATTCATACAATGCAATGTAGAACATCATGATATTCCATACTAGATTAGGTTTTTTATATGCATCAAAATACTATTTTATATGCTACATTCACAAATTCATATACTTTAACTTTTATGAGAACCAAGAACACATTTTAAGTTATCTTACATAAGTTGAAAAGGGGGTATTTCTAGACATGTTTATTGATTAACATGAGTTCTATACTAACATGTTCAAGTTAGCACACCAAACCTACTCCAGCCTATTCATACTAAATGGATAACTTATCCATTGATTTTCCCATTAGCATAAAATTTACATGTATCAATTAAAATTATAAAGAATTCTATCATGGGGTTTTCAACACCATTTAAAAATATTGTTGTTCCTATACAAGTAATATTTATCACAATTTTTTACACACTTCAATAAAATAATTTATAAGCCTAAACATGTATGACCTTTCATATAGCTATTTTTAAAAAAAAATTAGGCCTACACACAAGAGGCAATAAAAATGAGAGTAACTCTTCAAAGGTTAATGTGAGCTAAACTCCCAAAACTAGGAATGAAATGGATTCTAGCCCCATGTTAGAAACACAAGACGACTGAGAAGGTTGGGGTCAATTAGTTGTATACTAAAATCAGAAAACACTCATTAATCCTTAAACCCTTATTAGCCTTCAAATCCTTATTAAGCATCAATATAAAGTAAACATCTGAAACATTAACACAACAATAGTCATACATAAGAGAACACCATATTTACATGGAAAACCCTAATTAGGAAAAAAAACATGGTGAGGATTAACTCACATATATATATATATATATATATATATATATATGAATAACAATAATGAATACAATAGGATCGCTGGTGAAAGGGATCACTACCCAAAAGAGAAGAATGGATCTCCACCAAGGGCTCAGCATCTAGAAGAAAGAAGAATTTAGAAGAAGAATGTTACAAGGAGGTTCACTACCTCATATCAAGAAGAAGATACACCACAATAACACCATCTACAACCTTTGGATCATTCCCTTTATTAACTTTAGGTTCACTAAAAATGTAGACACCTTCTACTCACTACATCTGGTAGAATTAAGCATTTAAGATCACAATTAGATCACCATACTTGATCACATTCACATATCACTTACCATCTCCTCAATTCACACACATATCCAACAATTAAAATTGCTTATATATCCTCCACAACTTCAAACAACCTTGTTTAGGTTAGACTTAATGAAACATATGCACCTCAAATATGCAACAAACAAATAGTTTAGCACCAAATAGTTTTGTGGTGGAAAGAAGTGAAGGTAGACCACAAAGGTTTAAATAGGACCCAAATATACACTAGAATGCTTCATGATGCTTCCAAAATACATGAAACGTATCCACAAGTAACGCTAACAAGTCAGGTCAGTCAAACCTATATTAACGCTACCAAACAATCAATTCACTCTTCACCAATTCTGGAAACATCCCACAGACCACAATGCAACAACATCCAAGAATATTCTATATCATTAGAATAGTCTACAACACTACCACAACCACCTAGAATTGAAGAACACTTTCATTATGCACAACCAAACACACTGCCACAAAATACAACTCACTAACCAAACTTGAAAACTAACTATACACACAGAACTTGAAGAGAAGGTAGGTACAGAAACTATTAGCATTTTCCCAAATCTACAAGACAAGAAATGTGAACGTGGAGAAATGTGGAGCAATTCCATTTCTCCCATTCAACCTTATTCACAAGAAAACATACTTCCAAACATAACTTCCATCACTGCATGATCAACAACTTGAAACTATGGATATAACACTTCTAAACACCTTTGATCATCTCATCTAAAATACTAAAGTACATGTTCAACAATGAAGAAATGCAGAGCATAACATAGAACACAACTTTGTCACCTTGTACACTCTCTTATTTAAATTTTCTCAAAAGAACTTGGACACCAAGTGAAATAGCTACATCAACAACATCATAGACACCTTCTCATCACAACCATAATCTGTAATACTAACAATATCTCCATCTACAACACTTTCTCATCACCACAATAGATGTTTACATATGCTTACATCAATGACAACACTAAAGACAACATATTGCAACAATCTCACTGTTGACATCAATGACAGCACAAATCTCCAACACCCCAATCTTGAGTAAATCTATGTTAATAATTTATAATAGAAAAAATAACAAAATTGAAATAGCTCAAAAATATAACCTATTGCATTTACATACACATACACACCAATTAAAAAATAAAAAAATGAAATACATGTTTTCTAATTAACTCCAAGGGGAAACAATAAATAAAAATTATTTTCTAATAGTAAGAACCTCATAAATGGGGAGTGAGATTCTCCTTCACTTGTGGTGAAATCACATTGTATAAAAAAATTAGTTTTACACAACCATCATCTCTCATGGTCTTTCCATAAACCCAAAATTCATGCCATAAATTTTGTATCCTTAATTTTCTCATGAAATATACCAAATGGGTACTCATAACTAGAAATCCTTTTCTCCAACATGAAGGCATTTTGAATTAAACCCAAAAATATAGGTTTCTCTCATCTATTGGTAGATCCTACCCCAAAATAACCCATACCTACCATAGCACCAACAATCGGAACAACACTACAACAATATCAAAACTAACAAAAAAATTATATTCATATTCAATCACACAATATCATATCACAAGCTAAATAAATTTAGATAAATGACAACCTAGTTATCCTTGAATCAATTTGGAGAAGCTTGAGTAATAATTCCAAAAGATAATTCATCAAAGTTATTTATACAACCATTCTCTCTTCCATTTCTTTCATTCACAAGAGCTCTCATTTCACCAAAAAAAAAGATCAATAATAAAACAAGAATGAATCCCTCAAAAGTTCCTCTTCTCAACAAAAAAGGGAAAATTAAATAGAAAACCCTAATCTCTCTATCTCAAAGTGTGAAGCAAATATTTATCACCTTTATAGTTGATCCTCAAAACCTACTACTCTAAACTTGCACAATCCTAGTGTGAGGAACTTTTAGATTACTCATAATGGCTTCTTATGCATTCTCACTAACAACCCTTAATAAAAAATTAAATTTTATCATTTTTATAAATTATTTAAAAATGGCTTTCAAGTTTCATGGAAATTTTAATTTATGTTCACAAAAAGGGTTCTAGACCCTAGTATTATAACTTACAACCTAAGAAAACATGAAATAAGATAAAATTAACACTTTGATCCAAATTAGCCTTGTAAATAAATAAATAATTCATCACTTTGATCCAAATTAATAATCTATTGGCTCCCACATACTATATATGAGGACATAATCTCACCAACAAAGACTTCACAACATATAAAATGCATGTAGACATTGTAAAATAAATTTCACAACACAAGGGTAAATTGCACAACACTGAAAACCTTAGCTTATCCATATATTCTAGGTAAGCTATGCTAGTAATTCACAATGTGGTTACCATGTGATTTATTTGATTCCTATTGATTGTAGAATTTCTACAAACTTGATCACTGTTATTAGTTTTTCATAAAGGATATTAAAGTGGATGCAACAAGAATTATACTATATTCAAAACTACATTCAATCAATTCATACAATCATCTAAATCACTTATCAATAACATTCAAATTCAATATGAATATAAATTATAGGCATGTACTTTAGTTTTTATAAATTCACAAACAATATGGTTCATCT
This sequence comes from Sequoia sempervirens, assembly GCA_007258455.2. NCBI lineage: Eukaryota > Viridiplantae > Streptophyta > Pinopsida > Cupressales > Cupressaceae > Sequoia > Sequoia sempervirens. Next base: position 11,481 of record VDFB02116571.1, on the reverse strand, counting down.
TGAAACAACTCATAATTCAAACTATTTAGATATGTATTGCATAAAAAGGTGAATAAGTAATTAAATCATTTACATAACACCCTTATAACAATTATGAAGATGAAACCTTTCATGTAATATAAATATAATTTATTAGGATAATTGTAAAACAAAAGGCTCAATGACATATTAATAAATTGCATTATAAAATATCTCATAGTGATGCCAAAAAAAATTGCAAGAGTATCTCAAGAATAATGTATTAATCAATCATTAATTAATGGACCTCACATCCTTCTGCTAGGATTGGACACCCTCCTAGAATTTATTCTAGGGTGAAGAAAATAATCCATCATTTAGCCAAGGAAATATGATTCTCAATTTCAATATAGGAATATTATAATCAAAGAAAATAAACATAAAACATGGCTAAGTGTTTTCTCCTACTCTAGGTGTAAATAAACATCACCCTAGATGTCTAACCAAAATCACATTACTACATGTCTTGTGATACTAAGACAAGGTGTTCAAAACTTGATTTGGTATATGAAACATTGCATGGATCACATAAAAGGGAGATATCAAAGTTGTACATGAAAAATTTCTAATAGTTTATGAGGCTATTATGTGAGACTTATTATAAGGAGCAAGTTATTTATAAATATTGTGATTTTTAGTAAGTTCAAATAATTCTAGATTAGTAAATCATTTGATACCTTGACCAATATTGTTAAATATGGTTAACATTGGACTCATTGATTGAATAAATTGGGTAAATCTCTACCTTTTAATTATCTTAGAACATTATGATGAAAGGAATGTGTGTATTGGAAAATTCCATATATATTTAGGTTTTGAAGATATAAGACACCATTAATGATTGTACCCAATTATATGATTGATGTTCTAATTTTTATGACCTAGTTTAAATTATTATTATATTAATTGTGCCTTATTAAATGTTAATTGGAAAGCTCATTAGGAATGTATGCAAGAATTATGAGATGAACAAAATTAAGTTGATATGATTGAATGAATTGTGTGTACCTAACTCAATCCAAATGATTTTCTAATGCATTTTATGTTGCCTGGAAAAAGATAATATTTGGGAATGAACTAGTTCCTTTGAAGATCATAAATAAGTTTAAAAATTATTAATTACCTAACATCACTTAGGGTAAATTAGGATAATTCTAACCAATGAAATTATACCTATTCATAGCCAACTTGAATCTTTTATATTAAAATAACAATAACAATATGAAAAGGGGTGGAAAAATAGGTAAAAAGGTTTTGAATGTTTTGGTGAAGCCAAAATAGGGGCCTATTTGATTTCCAGTTTTTATAACTTGAAAGGTTTAAATTAGCTCACCTTTTCATGTAATTATATATATCCTTTCTTCAACATCTTTGATGTAGATTTATTTTCTCAATAATATTTTTGATAAAACTTCTAAAAATTATAATTTCCCAAAAAGGATTGAATATGCTTCAATATTTGGTTGTGATATTTTATCAATTTATTCTACCCTTCTAGATCAATTATAATCCCATATTTGAATACTATATATCCCAAAAGTATAGCTTTGGTAACCCCAAAATACACTTCTTTAGGTTGACAGAGATTTTGTATTCTAGGCACCATAGAAAGATCTTCCCTAGATAACCAAAATGATCTATAAAATTCTTGGAAAAGGTTTTCAAGTTATCTTGATATTAAACTAACATTATTATGTCAATCATGTCTAAAAATACAATATATATATAGCTTGTCGAAATGTAATACCTACATTTATTATCTACCAAAAGATATTTGTAGATAAACTTATATGTACCCCATGGAATAGTGAATATTATTTTATAGTGCTTAGACTCACTTACCTTGACCTAGTTATGACTAGATATTTTGTCCATCATTGATAGAAATTCACATCCTCTCACCTTTTTTAACATTACTTCCATATTTGGTAGAATGCGATTATCTTTAATAGGGGACATATTAAGGTTCTTAAAGTTCATGCACATAATCTAATATGCTCATTATATTTCCTAACTACAAAAAAAATTTAAATCGACATTGAATTCCTTTTAGGACTCATTCTTCCTCCTCGATCTTTGAAATATCCTACTACATCTTAGGAGCTAGTATAGGATTTATTGGTCTTTTTCTACCTAAAATTCTTGGCATCTTCCTTCAACCCAGTTTCATGTTAAAAATAATCCTCCCTATACAATTTTAGGATATTATATGACCTTAGAAATAATCTCTACTACATCCTTACAATAGTGGGAAACATCATTCTAAATTTGGGGCCCATTTTGATTTTTAAGTGAATCTTTTCTTAGGGAGATTTTATGCCTATGTTGGTCTCTTCTAAATATTTCTCATGCACATCTAAAGTTTTATTTAAATTATTCTTAGCTTTATAAAATGCTAACTTTAAGACAATTAATCCTTTAGGGGATTTTTTAATTGAATGAATTTTCATCCAAATATAATACCTTTACCATCCATAGTTTCAAGAAAATGTCAAAAATCTATTTCCTAGTTTTGGTATTCATCAATGTGTTTAAGAAATTTTATTAGATCATAATCATCATTAAAAACCCACTAGTAATGGATGTTATAAGAGATAGAAGGCCTTATTAAATATCTACTCTTGAAAATATAATCAATATATTTTCCTCTGTCTTAGTGGGTGTATGCATAATGAAATGTAACATTACTGTTCTTTCTCTCTCTAACAAATCTATGGAGAAAGAATTAAATAGCTTAATATTGTCTAATGTAAATAATTTTGTATTTATTTAATATTTTAGTTTTTTAATCACACTAGTGTCAGATATGGAAAATGATTAATTCCAAGTCTCCCAACACTCTAATAAGTCTTACAATAAGCTTTAAGCCAATATTCAATCCTAATAGTAGAAACTCATACATTGCTACATTATTTGCACATTAAAATATTGATTTGAAGATTGAATTTTTTTATAAATAAAAAATGCCCCATCTTTGTCACTTTATTTTAAACAAGCACTATTAAAATTCATGATCCACATGTCATTTGACTACATATCTTGGTTTATAGAGCTAAATGTATCTATCATTATAGCCTTTTGCACTAATAATCATTATAATCCTAAAGTTATATATATCTATGTCAATATAACAAATAGATTGATGAAGATTATTGGGATACTTAATAATATCTTGATTTCTTGATTCCCTATCTAGAGACATGTGAGTGTCACTGCTAAGGAGAATGCCATAGAAATAATCAATTTGAGTCTAATTGCTACTATCTATGTCCTTGATAACAACATATCATATTATGGTAGGATGTTCACTATTGTCACATTCATCTTGTACCTAATTCTTCACACAAAACAAACTTGAAGTATAGATCTTTCATGATTCAAATGACCAAGAATTCTCTTGAATCCATAGAAAAAAATTTCCTAAATGATTGTGTGACTTTTAAACCTAATTTATTCAATACTTACAAAGGCATGATATTCATTAAAGTTTAAAAATAAATCATATATTTGGGTATGTGCGGGATCAACGTGGAAAAAACAAGCCCTTAAGTGGCGAAAAAATTCAGAAAAATCAGAGTTAGGAAACTTGACGTAAAAATTTGAATAAGTTATATATATATATATATATATATATACATCTATATATATATATATATATATATATATATATATATATATATATATATTATTTCAAAATATGTAAGGAATAGATACATATGTAAATTGAATAAAGTTTCTAAACTACTAGGTTTTTTTTTTTTTTAAATCTATTTGGTGAAAATTTGAAATTTCAATGCAGTAGCACTTAAATTTTAGGGGAAAAATAAGAAGTTGGTGTTTGTCTGACAACCCTAACCACAATAAAATGATAATATTTTTTTATAATATTTTAGATATAAGTAGAGAACTCATGTCTTGATGTGATGCATAATTTTTTGTAATATTTTTTCAAGTAAATAATTAATTATGATTTTTTTATTACAACTTTTAAAAAATAGAAACACTTGTATGTCTTACAACCTTAACTTGGTAAAAACTTTATGAAACTCATTTTTTTTTTTAATCCTATAGTATGCAAAGCATAGAATGTGACACATGTTTTGGATTCAAAAAATGTGATACTGTTTGAAAGCTATAGATGTTTTTCAATTAGCCTATCAATTAGGACTTTAGTTGTAATTCAAATAGAAAATGAATAATAATTATTTATTAAATTCAAAGTCAAGCATAATTTATATTGGTGGAAAGTTGAGAATCTCCTTTAAAAACCTTTTTTGTTTCATCAATTTCAGGTAAAAAAAAGTCATCAGCCACATAACCAGCACATACCCATCATATCACCACTTTTCAGCTCATCATGATCTTGCACATACCCATTTACTTACATTTTACCATTTATGGAAACTATAACACAAAAAGAGTCCACCTAATGTGGAGACTTGCTAAATTTCATTAAAAAATTAGGCCTATATACATATCAAATTTATGGATTTACTTAGTCAATTTTTTTATGCCAAAGGCATATCCTATTTGAAGTGTGTCGAGTTGAATTAATGCATCTATGACACAGACTAGTCGAGGGAGGGTGGAGATGATTGTTTTCATCCAGACTGTTGAATCTTTATTCACTTCCACTTTTTTCTTGCCCCTATTCTCGTCGTCTCCACTCTTGTTGCTATTGGTTGTGGCTTGCCTACACCAGGCTCGACCTTCTCATCCACCACAACATGGATTAGCAAGTTTGCAGACCTGATAATGTATAGAGAAAATCCATAGGATTTTGATATGGAAAATTTCTACAATGCTCTCGTAAAGGCTCGCATAGAGCTTGAAAAAGATATGGATGACATGGATGCCAAATATGCTTGCTAAATAGCTTGTTATTATTATGTCATGTTTTTCAATTTAGTGAAGCAAGCATATGTTGCAAATATTTACATTTTAATTCCCAAGTAAAAAAATGAAGAGAGATGCCTCAAGCATGATGACATGAATGTCTCTAACCTTTGAGAGCCATTTTCAATTGTAGAGGCTCTTTCCCCTATCCCCGGTCTGAAATTCTAGTGAAGTGGAACTAATATTTGTAGGTGGTGTGTGCTAAAGAGGTCATCCATGTCTCATTGTTCTACGTCAACCCTGTAGGTTACTACACTTAGATAAATGTTATTGTAAATCAATGGGTTGGCCAAAGCCTTAGAAACTTTCAAGAAAATTCAATTGGAAAGTAGAAATCTAGACTCCAACCTTTGCTACCATTCTCCTGCTTGTGCAAAAATGGGGGCTTTGGAACAGGGTATAGACATCCATCAAATCATAAGGGATAAGGGAATTTTTTCAGATGTAGTTGCAACTACCTAGGTAGACATGTAAGAAAAATGTGGAACAATAGACAAGTCATGTGAAGTGTTTGACAACGTTCCTCAAAGAGATGTGGTCTCGAATATGCACAAAATGGATTTGTTGAAAAGGCTTTAGAAATTTCCAAGGAAATGCAATTGTCAGGTTTAAAGCCAAATTCTACAACCTTTGCCAGCATCCTCCCCACCCATGCCAAAATGGAAGCTTTTGAATAGTATGTACATCCATCGAAGCATCAAGGATAGAGGAAATTTGTCATATATTATAAACTTTCAAGGAAAAAGTGGAAGCATTAACCAAGCATGTGAACTGCTTGACATAATACCTAAAAGGATGTGAATCTCATGGACTACAATGAATGCAAGATATGTACAAAATGAATTTTTTGAAAAGGCTTTAGAAAATTTCAAGCATATGCAATTGGTAGGTGTAAAGCCAAATTCCACAACCTTTGCCAGTTTCCTCCCTGCCTATGTCAAAATGGGAGCTTTGGAATAGGGTATGGACATCCATCTTGAAGCATCATGAAAGAAGGATTTTTTCTAATATTATAGTTGGAAATGCTCTGGTAGACATGTATCCAAAATGTGGAAACATAGGAAAGGCATGTGAACTGTTTGATAGAATGCCTCAAAGAGAGGTTATCCCATAGAATGCAATGATTGCAGTATATGCATAAAATGGATTTTTTTAAATATATGATTGATACAACCTAACCATGTCAATGATTATCAATCTTCATACTGACGGTGCAACTAATTTGGATCTGCATTTGAAATTATTTTTCCTTTCAGCACAACTGCAACTAAACTTGGCATATTTCTTAAGGATAAAACTTTTTTCAACTTTGTTTACTGTGAATTAGCATAGCTTATATTGTGCCTTTAGCAACATTATCTTCTTCTATGGAGAAAGAAGTTGAACTTTTGAACCTTAACTTAAGCTTACTATGGCCATGCTTAAACCTAGGCTATGGAGAAATTTTCTAGCAGGTAACACAAATCAATTTCCAGAAGGTAGGAAATTCCATTCATCTAAGAATCACTCTATTTCTTCCAATAGTAGAAGCCCAAAAATCTTGCTCATGTGTACTTGAAAGTGTTTTTTGTGTCCTTGGGGTCTATATGTAGATGGTCATTAGGTCTCAAAATGGTGGATTATTGTTGTGGGAATTAGCTACCATTCACAGGAGTTGAATGATAGACCCTTTGGTTGATTGGGGAATAGATTAAAGGTTAAATGGGTTGTAAATTTATATACTTATGCCGATTGAAGATGAGAAACAAGTAATGCTTTCTACATACTTTTCTATTAGTTTATAATAGCGGGAGTGCCAAAGGAATTTTTTATGAGAGTGTATCACTTTATCATAACATCCAGAAGGTATAGAGTAGAGAACAAGAAGTAAATGGGAAATTTTGGAAAGATTCCAAGACAACTATCAAGAGATATATATTGCAATTATTTTTAAACAATTTTGGTGAATAGTAAATTTTGTCTCCTGCCATGTGTTCTGAGCGTTCTTTACAATGAATGACAATGAAGCCTTTCAAAAGATATAGGTAATTTTTAGATGTATTGGCATGGAGAAAAACTCTTCCCAAAAAAAATTGATTGATCCTAGGGGCATATGGCTTATGCCAGTGCATATGAAAAAATAGATATGTATCATTTGAGGCAATGATACTATTGTAGGTTTGGAAAGTATATGTTGGTTTTCCTTGAATATTCCTTGAATACATCTATATAGCATATGGCTTGGCTTCAACTATTTTAAGTTATAAAATATAGCATCCAAAAATTTCCATATTACATTTGTAGAAACATTCAACAAAGGTGATTGTTTTTATGGGTGCTATATTTGTTGTTCTGTGGCTGTGGGGAAGCAGAACCCATGTTTTTCATTGCAAGTTTGAGGAAATTCAGTTTTAAATTTGTAGACCTCTAAAGCATGGGTCCTTCCAAGGAGGAGAAAGAGGAGGATAATCCTAACATCTACACCATCTATTGAATTTTGATACCTCTGAAGACCTTTCCCTGTTAAAATCCGAAAAACCTTTGAGGTTTGCCTATGGCTACATCTGAGAGAATGGCTTTAATTTCTTAGCAACGAGGAGTGAGAGTGAGGATAGAGCCCATAAGTTATTGGCATGGTTCGATTTGAATTTATTGATAGACACATTATCCTTACCATAAATAGAAGGATGACATCACTAACAAACATAATAATCTCAATTAATATATGGATACATCTACTCTACATGGATGGTTTCTCAAATGTGATAAACTCATTTTTTATTCAAAGAATAAGGCTAAGAAATGTTTCTCTCTCCTTAGGGGAAAGTTTTGTGGGGATGGCAAGGGAATGACTAATAAAAATTAGTATTTGAATATTTAATCCCCATTGATGGGTTCATTGATAAAAGATTAACAGGAAAGATTATGATATTATTGAGTAGATTCAAAACATTTAGTAGAAAGTCTAAAAGAATTTGTGATAAAAATACCTAATGAAGCAACAACAAGATCTCTTCTCGATGTTACACCAATAGAAGAATGGTAAAGAAGTTTTGTTGCACCCACAAAAGGAAAACCTCACAAGGCAGCAAAAGAATATTCATTTGATTCATATACATATGGGCACAGGTCTTTAAGTCTATGTTTGTGTGTATATATGTGTATAATATGTTTATATATTGGACCTTATGATTAGAATACACAGTATATTGGAGGCTTTGATGGAATCCTTGTAAGTCTATTTTTTTATTTTCTTCAGTCTTGCATAGAATTTTCAGCAATTATTTTTAAACAATTTTGGTGAATATTAAATGATTTCCCCTGCCATGTGTTTTGGGAATTCTTTATAGTGAATGAAAATTAATCCTTTCAAAAGATACAGGTAATTTTTAGATGTATTGGAATGGAGACAAACTCTTCCCAAACAATTTTGATGGATCCTAGGGGCATATGGCTTATGCCACCACTTGTGAAAAAATAACTATGTAACATTTGAGGCAATGATACTATTGTAGGCTTGGAAAGTATTTGTTGTTTTTCCTCGAATATTCCTTGAATACATCTATATAACATATGGCTTGGCTTCAATTATCTTCAGTTATAAAATGTAACAATGAAAATTTTCCATATTACATCTGCAGAAACATTCAACAAAGGTGATTGTTTCTATGGGTGCTATATTTGTTCTTCTATGGTTGCAGGGAAGTAGAACCTGTGTTTGTCACCACAAGTTTGAGGAAATTTGGTTTTAAATTTGTAGACCTCTAGAGTGTGGGTCCTTCCAAGGAGGAGAATCCTAACATATGCACCATCTATTGAATTCTGATACTTCTAAATACCTTGCTCTACTAAAATCCCAAAAACCTTTGAGGCCTGCTTGTGGCTACATCTGAGACAAAGGCTTTAACTTCTTAGGAGTGAGGAGTAACAGTGAGGATAGATCCCATAAGTTCTTTCCATGGTTTTTAAAAAAATATTTTGGGTCCCTCTAAAACTTCAGAATTTTAGGCTCTTTTCAACAGGAGGAGGGAAACAATCTCAAAAAATGACTTTGTTAACATTAGAAGAGATGGAAATAGGGGGGTGAAGTGTGTGTGTGGATGTGTTTAAATGCTAGAAACTTAATAAAAATACAGATTAAGGAATGTATTCTAACCTAATGCAAAAGTGTTGGAAAACATAATGTGTATTCAAACAACTTGACTAGGAATGTAAACAAACTGAAACAAAAAATAACCCAATTGAAGATATGAACCTAGAATCCAGAGTTATGATAGAAATGAGGCCTTGAACACTCTGCAGACAATCATCATCAGGACCACTCCCCATACGTCGAAGGAGTCCTGGCCTTCTTGCTCTAAAAGCAAGAATCCAGCTTCCGGGAATCTGGGTATCTTAGATCTCAGTAGAAATCACTGTTCAATGCTATAATGGTGATTTGATCTACCTACCAATGGCAGGAATGAATCCCCTGGAAAATGGATAAATCTAGATTGTATTCTTCTGTATTTGTGGATCTACACCTCGCTTCTAATGAATCCTAGGATTCTAGTTATGCAAACTCAAGAACCTCGGTGAAACCCTTCCAAGGTTTCTGAAATAGGGCTTCAAACATACTGGAAATGACTCTGATGGGATAAGCACGCCCTTTCCCACCTTCCCATTCTTAACTCTGTGCTACGCATGTGGTGCGTCATGGTTAGGATATGGGGCTTGTCCTTATCAAACCCCCTTTAGGTAATTAAACCAAAGAATGAAATACGAAAACAAATTTGGAGATGATCAATTCCTGTTAAGGGATTTATTTGACTGAAATTCTGCACAACAATGGAGGAAGATCTAATTCCTTTGAATGCTTCAGGAAAGCTAATCTGAAAGACTTCTAAATGAAGAACCCTAGCCATTTTGAGCTTTGGATGAGAAGATAGGAAGATGAACAATGATGAGATGTGAAAATGAGCTGTCAGGATGTAAAACGAGGATAAGAAAACTTTATAATCACTTCATTCCCTTTAGTATCCCAATTCATACCTCATCACGCTTCAATAATAGAAAAATTCATATTAAAACCTTGGTTCTATTCTCCGAAACCCCAAAATGACTAAAATGGGACCCATTCACCATTCTCAATTGCATCGGCTCCCACCTAGATGGGACTAATTCACCACTAATGGTAAATGGGTCCCACATGGGTCATTTTTGCTAGCTAGAATGCTGAGAAGTAAGAAAATTAGGCTTATATGATGACTATGTTGGTTATTTAATCAAATTATGCCTTGCGATGCACAATATGGGTTAATAGAGATCTATTATTGATGATGTAAATGTCAAATAGGGCTTGGGACACATAATTAAATGTGAAAGTGTAATTAAATACACTTTACAACACTAAAATGAGGTCCACATAGCCTAGGTAGGCACAAGAACCAATGTGAATGTGCAAGACACATTGCAACACTTGGTTAAAGTTAAATTTACTTTACAATCCTTTTAAATTAATGTGATTATGTAATTGAACATGTTTTATAATGTTGAGTTAAGGATAAATAGGTTTATTAGGTCTAGAAAAGAATGAAAGTCCTTTACAAGACATTGTTAAACACATTTTATTTAGTGTGCAAGGGTCCAAGACCTAGTGCAGATGCATAAAATACCTCACAACACTAGATTAAGGCCTCATTAAGTCCATTTTATAATGAATTAATCCCATGTCAAGAAAAGGGTACATTTTTCTACAGCATAGGTTCGATTTGAATTTACTGATAGACACATTATCTTTACCATAAAGAGAAGGATGACATCACTAAAAAATAGGAGAATCTCAATTAATATATGGATACATCTACTCTACATGGATGGTTTGTCAAATGTGATAAACTCAGTTTTTATCCAATGAATAAGGCTAAGCAATGTTTCTCTCAGTTTTGGGGACAAGGTTGTGGGGATGGTAGCAGAATGACTAATAAAAATTAGTATTTGAATATGAAATCCCCATTGATGGGTTCATTGATACAAGATTAACATGAAAGATTATGATATTATTGAGTAGATTCAAAACATTTAGCAGAAAGTCTAAAATATTTTGTGATAAAAATACCTAATGCAAGCAACAACAAGATCTCTTTTGGATGTTGCACCAATAGAAGGATGGTAAAGAAGTTTTGTTGCACCCACAAAAGGAAAACCTCACAAGTCATCAAAAGAATATTCATTTCATTGATATACATATGGGCATAGGTCTTTAAGTCTATGTTTGTGTGTATGTATGTGTATAATATGTTTATATATTGGACCTTGTGATTAGAATACATAGTATATTGAAGGCTTTGATGGAATCCTTGTAAGTCTATTTTTTTGTTTTCTTCAATGCTGGATAGAATTTTTAGCAAGTCTTGTTGTTAAATATCCATTTCATTGCATATCCATTTAATCGTGTGTATGTATATCTTAGCCTATTTACGTTTATATGTATAATATGTATAAAAATTGGGCCCTTAGAGTACATATGGTATGATTCAAAGCTTTTACAGAATCCTTGTATGGTCGGTGTATCCTATTTGAGGTGCGCAAATCTAAATTAATGCATCT
>VDFB02116570.1:0-41575 GCA_007258455.2 Sequoia sempervirens | reverse complement strand
ACATCCTTTGAGGATAATATGTAATATTACATTACAACGACGAATGCATATAAGAATTAGGATGGATATACCCAAATAGGGTATCCATAAGGCCTAGGCAGAGCCAAGGTTCTTCCAGGATCTTAAGGATGGATACACCAAAATATAGGGTATCCATAAGGCCTGCGAAGTGGAAACTCGCTTCCAGGATTATAAGGCTACGTACACTTAAGAGTAAGGTACCCAGAAGGCCTGAGAAGAGATGTTACAATCTTTTCCCAGGATTATAAAGTTGGGTACACTTAAGAGTAAGGTATCCAAAAGGCCTGGGAAGAGATGTTACAATCTTTTCCGAAGACTATAAAGGCTGGATAGACTTAAAAAATAAGGTATCCAGAAGGACTAGGAAGAGATTAAGTGTAATAAGATGTTACAATCTTTTCTCGAGATTATAAGGCTGGGTACACTTAAGAAAGAGGTATCTAGAAGGCCTAGGAAGAGATTAAATGTAACAAGATGTTACGATCTTTTCCGGGGATAAGACAAGTATACCAGACAAGAATATCAAGAGATAAAAAACATTAAGGAAAAGAGTTATAATTTGCTTGAGGACAAGCAAATTTGAGTGGGGAGGACTGTCATGTCCCCAAAATTGGACAGTAAGATAACAAAAGGCATATTTAAAAATATTAACTATTATAATTATGATTGTCAAAGACAATATTATAATTATGATTATTAAAATATAGATATTAAATAATTTAAATATTATAATCACTATAATAAATCAATACTAAGTATATATATAAAATCAATATAAAAACATAAACATTAATAATAATATTACAAATATTATCAATACAGACATTAATTAATTAATTATAAACATCAGTGATAATATAATTACAAATATATGTAATTACATTAATGATAATATAGTTATAAACAATTAACATCAATGATAATATGATCATAAATATTATCGATACAGATCTTATCGAATCATTAAAAACAACTCCCGCCCTCAAGTCAACGATTTATTTACTATAAAATTAGAAATAGAATTCATGATGTTTTGGATTATTAATATATCGCTACTTTCATCCACCGTCATTGGTTAAGATCACCAGAAGTTGTCAACATTCACAAAAGGGCGCAAATAACTTCAAATGGAGGGATGCATCAATTGCCAAGTCAAATATATTAAAGATTGAACATGGACGAGCTAAGAGGGGGGGAAGGGAACAAACATATATATATATATATATATATATATATATATATATCTTCCAGAGCAAATCGAAGTAGTCGCTAAGGGGCATTTGAACCTCTGACTCGGGCTGCATAAGCAACTAGTGATAACCAAGAACAACTCAATCGCTCGGATAGAAGATTTAATGCAAAAACAACTATCCTATCAAGGCATAATTTGTTATCATATCAATCATTTGCATAATCAGGGAATGCATGTTCTTAAGGAGTAATCCTAGACAACATTGATTTTGAAAGCACAATTACATGAAATATTTAATCAGAGTTATAGAATAAGCAAACAAAGATAACAAATTAACCTTAAAGAAGATATAGAGTTTCCCTTTGACATATATTGTTGATATCAAGCCCTTTAAAGATAGAAGAAAAATTTGTCCTAATCTTATAAGGGACATATTAGTTTGTGTGGTTTTGGAGGTTTTAATTTGGGCTTGGTGGTGAGGGCTCTGCCCCTTGACCTCGCCCTATATCGTGAGAAGGAGTGCGTTAGGGACGTTACCCCTCGACCTCGCTATGGGCGTTACCCCTCGACCTCGCTATGGGCGTTGCCTCCAAACCCCCACAAGAGGTGTTGCCCCCAAACCCCTATGAGGGGCGTTGCTCCTCGACCCCATTTGGGGCATTGCCCTCAAACTCCCATTGAATTCATTTGATTTTCCATGTACTCTCCAAGTCCAAGTTTCCAAGTTTTCCTACAAGTCTTCATCTATAATATCGTCATCTAATTGGGCAATCTTCCTTGATGCTATCCTACAAGGAGAAATGCAACAATGTAGTTAATTTTAATATATAATATATATCATGACATTCGAGTTTGACTAATTGACATTCTAATGTTTTTTATTTTTATGGTGGTTTTGTTTATTATACAATATATGCTATGTGTGGTATTTTGAACTTAATTACTATTTTAAATATGTATATATTTTTTATTTTTATGTATTTTTGTATAGACAAACCCAAAATGAACCCAACCCCAATATTTTTTTGATGGAGTCCACGAACCGGACCCTCAAACCCAAACCTAAACATGAATCGGTAACTTAGTGTTATATAGTTTCCATGTTTTACACTATATATATCCTGCCATTACTAGGTTTTACAGATGGTTTTTTGATGCATGCTTTAATACCTATTGTATTCTAATAATGCCTAGCAGTTTCCTATGTCGATGTATCTATAATGTATGAAGCTAAACTACAACAATGCATAAATCTGGACCTATGTTACTTGGGGATGCATACCCGGAAAAATCTGAGGCATCCCCGACTAGGAAAGTCTCAGAGACGCGGGGACGCCTCCAAAACATCCCCACGCCATCCCCAATTCGTTGTAAATTTCAAAAACGTTTCCGGTACACCTGAGAAAAAATTGGAAATGCCAAGGGTTGGCTAGCCGTCCCAGTATAGATAGGGGATGTCTAAACATCCCCCAACTATACCAAGGACAGCTAGCCATCCCCTACGATTTTTTAAATTTTTTTAAAGGAAAATATCAAAAAAAAACATTCAATTTTTAAAGCTTTAATTTTAAATAGCATGATTATTATAATATCAGGCATTCCCTTTGCCATGGGAATTAAAGTTTAAAACTTTAAACTCAAAGACTTAAAATCGTCACTGTGAATGAAAGCTTCAGCTCACACACGTGAGGGTTACAGAATACAGTTGCAGCAAAACAAAAAAGACAAGGGAATCACTGCTTATTTTAACTTCTTCCTCCCACCCAATGCAAGTATCACAAGGTTTGAAACTTTATTCTTTTTATGTTTTTGTTTCACTTTCTGCATTTGTTTGATTCTTTTGTTTACTCCTGTATTTTTAAATATACTTACAGCTTATATAAGCTTAAGGCTGAGTTGAAACTTGTGTTATAATGAGTAATTTGCACCTGGGATAAACCATGTCACTGTTTGGTGCATATTTTGAATTTTATCTACACAATTAACCACAATATATCTACAATCATACTATTTCTCAATACCTGACGTCTCTTCCTCACATTCCATATTCAAGATTTTATCAACTCACAAATCAACAAAGAAAAAATAAAATAACCAACAAATTAGTACATACCCATATCATATCAATAATCAATTTGACATAAGTTTGAAACAAGTTATAGTTTGCGCAACATAGAGAGACTGAGTTTTTAATTTTGTCAAGGTCCGAATCTATGATGTATATGATGATTGCTTTTTATGTTGCCTTCTATGAAATGAAACTATCAATTGAACTCTAATATTATGTGTTAAGGTTCTATGATGTATATGATGATTGCTTTATCATATGAATATTTGAAATTTTCTACATTTTTAAAATTTTCCCTATTTTTTAATAGTCAACCCCTACCGTCCCCTAAAAATTTGGCCTCCCTCCCGTCCCCGTCCACGATACGCGTCCCCCCATCCCCTATCATCCCTGTCCTGAAAAGTTGGGGTACCATAGATTTGGAAAAATCAAGAGTATTTTAAGGATGTATGACAGTGCAACTAGACAGAAAATAAATGTGAATAAATCCAAATTTTATTTCAATAATGTCCTTGAAAACCTAAGAATGAGAATAGAATAGTTATTTGGTTTTATAATATGTTGGATATGTGTTGTATAATTTGCATGATTTACACCCATTGTAAACTGTATATCCTGTCATTCTTGGGGTATACAGGTCGTTTTTTGATGCATGGTTTTATACACATTGTATTCTAATACTGTTTAGCGGCTTCCTATATTGATCTATTCCTATAAATACTTGCACATGGACTATGATTAAAAACAAGCATTTATATCATATAGTATTATAAATGGTTAGTTAATATGGTTATAGTTAAATCTAATACTTCTTCAATTAATTGCATCTTTCAAGTAATTTACATTTCTACAATTTGCTTTGAATTGTTTGAGAAATGTCTTCTTTCAAGATGATAGATACTTGTTTGATATAATACTTGGTTTGGTTATTAAAGTAAAACAATTGCTTTCATCTCAAGATTGTAATAACTAGACAGTTTACTGCCACTAATTTGATTAATATTGTTAAAGATCTTAGACGGTTCACCTCCAAATCCCTTCTATCATTGTAAGAAGATCCTAGTCAATTTAAATGTTGGATCAATTTTATTTTTATACCATTATCCGTCAATTTTGTGTTAACTAGAATCGGATGATATAGTTTGTCTTTTTGGCATTGACAAATTTCTATTTGTTATCTGTCAATTTGACATGATCAAATTTCACATATCATTATTTGTTATTTTGGCATTGATCAATTCTGTCAATTCAAATTGATTGTAATTTGGTCAGCTAGCCACCAATAAATTGTTAGTTATTTTTTATTGTCCTCACTCTAATCTCTATATCCTCTCACCTTGCCCACATCAAGAACTTGGCAATTAGAAAAAGTAGGATTTAAGTTGATTGCAAAAAAAATTGGTGGATTTAAGCTAACCGTTCTGCTAGGGACATTATAGTGGTATTAGAGCTAGTGGTCCCTCTAGCAAATTTTGAGAGGCTGTCTATTTTCATGGACGGTGACAAACCGTTCTGCTAGGGACATTATAGTGGTATCAGAGCTAGTGGTCCCTCTAGCAAATTTTGAGAGGCTGTCTATTTTCATGGACGGTGACAAAGATCTCTGTAATTATTAGAGAGAGAAAAAGAAAGTAACACAATAGTCAAGGGAAGAAAAAACATATAGAGTTTGTATTAGAAAAAGAAAAAACTATGGCAAAAGATCACTCAAGGGAGGCACAATACAAAATCCTTGTTCAAGGGCAAGAGTACCTTACAAATATGTAGCACAATTCATCCATACAATGCAGAATAATATGACCATGCCAAGAAATCAAAATGTTGAAGGAAGCACTTTAAGGGTGAACAATACTGATAACATCAACACTTAGAGAATTGTTCTTGGTTCTATTGCAAGACCTTTCCAACCTACTTTCCTTTTTAGGGAGAAAGAAGTTGCAGAGGAAAAAGTTTATATTCTGATGGTGAATGACAATACTGCATGTTATGCTGAATATGAAGCTCTACCAACAAAAATACAAGTTGAAATGACCCTTACAAACTTCATAATTTGAAGAAAATAAGAAATGGTCCAAAAACTAAACCAAGGCCTCAAGCCAATCAGAGAGATCTTCACCATGTGGAGGGAAAATTAAGACTTCCTACCTTTGATGGTTCTAACAAGTGTACATCATAGTCATGGATACAAGAATTAAAAACATATTTTTCCCAGGCCAGTGCTAGAAGATGAAACCATTAAATTTGCTACTTTTCACTTTGAAGGTGTAAGTCATGAATGGTGGTACCATAATCTGATTACCCAAGGAAATGACATCATCAATTCATAAAATGAATCTAGCAGAAGGCTAATTGAGAGGTTTGATAGAAAAGACCACAAAGATCATTTCCAGGAGCTAGCGTAGCTCAAACAACATGAAAGTGTGGAGAACTATGTTACTGATTTTCATTAACATTCCATAATGGCACCTAATATCACCAAAAGAAGGTTGATTATATTATTCACAAAAGGCTTGTTTGAACCCCTTGAAGGTTTACTCAAAGCTTTTGAACCTCCATCTCTGCAAGAGGCTATCAAAAGGTCCTTGGCACTTGACACTTCTAGTCCAGAGAACAAATTCCAGACAAAAAAATTATCGAAAGAAACCTTTTCATAAAAGTTTCAATCAAAATAAAACTTTCCTTCAAGAAAGGAGGAAGAGACAAAAAAAGAATTAAAAAGGAAGAAACATTTCTTCACATGCCAAAATTCATGGGCACTATGCCACAAATGTTTCAAAAAGGGGCAAGTGCATTATATTGAAGTAGTTTCAGATTAAGAATTGGAGTAGGAAAGTGGAGAAGAGCCTATGTAGAAAGTTCAGGAGGAAAAAGATACTTCAAAAGGTATCTTTGCAAAACTTTCTAGTACTCTTGAGTATAACCCTTTTAGAGTTTGTGGAGTTTTATGTGAACAAAGAGTTACTATGCTCATTGATTTTGAAGCAACTCACAATTTCAATAATAAAGGGGTGGTTGCAAAGAGAGGTCTAAAAATTATAGACTTCCAAGGCTTCAATGTGATGCTTGCCGATGGCCTCATCATCCGATGTACAAGGAAGATTCCCCAAATGAGTCTCGCTTTGGGAAATTATGAGGTGAAAAATGACTTCTATGTTGTCAGCATAGGAGATACAGATGTTTTTCGAGTTCACTAGTTGCATCCTTTGGGAGAAATCACTTAGAATTTCCAAACCACAGAATTCAAGTTCCAATCAAATGGGAAAAAGGCGGTGTTTCACAGAATGTCAAATGGAGTTCCAAGAATTGTTTCAGCCAAGTGTATGGAGAGGACTTTCCACCATGGACAAGTTGCTTGGGCAGCCCAATGCTTGATTATGCCCAACATTTCTTCAAAGAGAAAGAAGTCATACCATATGGATGTTCAATCTCTTCTAGACAAGAATAATAAAGTTTTCTGTGACATACCTCTTGAGAGGCCACCTAAAACACACAAGGAAGAGCTAGAGAAGGCCATTACAAAGCTTCTCAATATGGTTCACATTAGGCCAAGTTCAAGCCTATTTGCTTCTTTAGTAGTCTAGGTCAAGAAAATAGATAGGACAATGAGAATGTGCATCAACTACAAAGCTCTAAACAAAAGTTTATCAAGAACAATATCTGATTCCCAGAATTGATGAATTATACGATGCAATCTATTTCTCTAAAATAAACGTTAGATCAAGGTACCATCAAATTAGAGTTCATGAAGATGTTCATAAACCTTTAGTTGTCATTATGAACACTATGAATTTTTAGTCATGTTATTTAGTTTGACTAACACTCCAACCACCTTACAATCTTGTATGAATCAAGTGTTTAATAAACAAACAAGAAAACTTATTCAGACAATTTGAGACATTTAAATAGAGTTTTGGGCATTCTTGAGGCTCAAGCTCTATTTTCCAAAGAATCTAAATGTAAATTTGAAAAGAAAGAAATTTTATTCTTGGGTTATGTTAACTAGGCTAAAGGGTTCAAGTTGATCAAGAAAAGATTTGAGCCACCTTGAATTGTGGCCTCCACCAGAAACATTGACTCAACTGAGAGAGTTCATAGGACTCTACAAGTGACTACAACTATTACAGAATATTTGTCAAGGGTTTCTCTTAATTGGTAGCATCCTTGATTGATTTGACACAAAGGATCTTTTACTTCGTCTATTTTAGCGCAGCAAACATTTCATAAATTCAAAGAGGTGATGAGTTCATGTCCAATGTTGGCCATTCTTGATTCCTCTCTTCCATTTTTTCTTGAATGTGATGCAGCAGAAGAAATATTAGAGTTGTTTTAATGTAGAATAAGCATCCAATTGCTTTTGAAAGCTATAAAGTTAGAGGGATAGAAAAAGGACTCTCAATTTATGACAAAGAAATGTTGGCCATCATCCATTTTGGTGTAGGTCAAGACTTAGGGGCTTTGACAAGCTACTAAAGTCAAGCAACAAAGAAAACATACAAACAACAATTTTGAATATCCCTTTATTAACTTGCAACTATAACATTACAGTAGGAGTATGAGATGTTCAATGCATTACAGTTCAACACGCATGCATGGCTTCTTGCATGCCTTGGTAATAAACCTTATAACCACAAATGTTCGACCTAGACAATTTCCTCAACATTCAACATTGCAAGTCTTGTCCTAAATGAGACAAAGTTTTTCACCATTAAACCTTTACATTGTGCTTTAGCAATCGACTTATTGATAGGAGTTCTTCAAGAACCCTAGAACATAAGGAATCTTCGTGAGTCAAAATTTGCAAGTCTTGAGTGGTACAAAAATGCCCTCGATACCCTAAACTTAATTGGATGTAGAACCACTCTTGTTCTCTTATCATGCATCTACATGCACCAAAATCAACATTTCAAACAAGACTTTTAAAAGTAAAGGAATGAATTTTGGCAACACACAAAAAATCGTCTTCATTAGAATCACCTATCAAAGTAACATTCCATGCTAATTGTGCTATTTTTGCCAATGGACATTCTTCTTCTTGTCCCTCTGTGAATTCTATTTTGACTATCGTTGACTAGATTCACCATTGGCAAATGAATTGTACCACCATTCCTAAATATTGTGTCCCTTCTTTCTACAAATGAGACTTCTTTTTTTGTGCAAATGAATTATCTTGTTTGGCTTTTGTTGAACTCAATGGACCACTCCCACATTAAGGTTTGTAGACATATTCATGGGAATATTGTTAGGAAAAGGGTGTCTGTAATGCCACTTTTCCTCCTTGAGTTGTTTAAGTATTAGCAATGGATTTAATAGATTAAATGTTGTTAAGATAATTTACAAGATGTAATGTTACAAATGATGTGAATAGCTAACATAAAATAAGTAATGTAAACTACAATGTGTAATAATCAGACAAGGATTCTAAAGTAAATAATTGGCATATAAAATTGAATAACACATCCATATAATTCACTCAGGTTAACATCAGAATCATAATATTCCAATATCTTTTAATATTAATCGACTTCAATACTTATTTTTTATTTGAATGTATAGAAAAACCACAGATTGCCCGAAACGGATCCCTAGTTCAGCCTCTTCCATCTATGAGCAATCTAGGAGGAACAAAGCGTACTACAATGCTCTACACAAGTGCTGGTTCAATAGAACAATGCTCAACACAAGTGCAAATACCCAACCCTTGGCCACGATAGTCTCAAGTGTACTTTGTACTCGGGTTGGACACACTTAGTGTGCCTCCTTCTCCAATACTCATAGCCTGCTAACTTGGAATCCTATTCCAACAATTTCTAAATTAATTCATTTCCTTTTTCTCTTCTCTCCTTGAATGTTCACCATGCCCATTTCCAAGTCTCACATAAATGTTTTATTTAAGCCTTAAAGGTTGGTTTCCAAACCATCACACCCTTTCACAAAGGTTGCCTCTTATTATTATTTAATAAATATAATTTTTCCTCTTCTATCAGAGTTTTTCTTAAATGTTCATTATTAATCTCTATTTTAACCAAAGTATCATAATATCCTTTAATTTTTTTATCTCCCCCTTAATTCTAAAGGGTTACTTCATAGTTTTCTCTTCTCTTGGGGAAAAAGTCACATAACAGTGTCAAACACCTAGAGGACTAAGCAAGTACCTAAGAGGGAGGTGACAATCATATATCAATCAACAATTGTAAGCCAGATCAGATCTAGAGGGCACAACTGTCAATTTGTAGATCATTCCTTGTTTTCCAAGGAGTATACTAAAGCAGAAATCACAAAAGAGAGAGCGACCTTCATTCCACATTCAAGATGGTGAACACCCAAGGAGATTGATAGTTGATCATCAACTCACTCGCTAGCAGTTTAAAGATAAAATTTGGGACGAGTTTGACAACAAAAGAACTTAGATCCAAATCACCAAAAGGGCAAGAAAAACTTGGTAGCAAGCAACGCTATATCAGACTAACCACAAAGCTTCAAAATTTGTTGACCTGCTGAGAAGAACAAGCCTGTCCACCTAGTCACTAGAAGATTACAAACATATAAATATGGATTTGAAGGTTTCACGCCTCAAACCCTAGTCCAAGCGCTACCTCTCAATTAGTTGTCAATAACATCATCAATTGTGGATGAAGGGACAAGCAAACCACCAAACAATCTAGCTAGGCAGACGCACTCCTCAAATCTAGGGCTTTTAGTCCAAGACACTAATCAACAAACTAGAATTACATCCAACCAACATACTACAATGCTAAACCCTCAAGCTAGACTTCTATAAACCAGCCCTTATTGCCCTATAACCTTCTAAAGTAAAGGGGCCACAATCCCAATCTAATCTTGGATCTACACAAGTATGGTTAGTGAATTTGTACCATGATGCTATGTAATTTTGTTATGTTCACTTGACAAAGATTAAATAATTTCAGTTGGCTATCACTATTATTTGAGTTTCCTATACCAATTGATTAAGTTTACAAATGGGAAGTGTTAAATTTAGTGAAGAATTTCTATCATCAATAGTCGGTTGTGCATAGTATTCAGCCAATGAAGTATTAAATAGTCTTCTTTTAGCCCTAGGGTATTACAATGGTATCAAAGCAAGCAGTCCTACCAACCTACTAGGTGAATTTTGTGTATGCAATTGAGCCAAAGGGAACATCGTGCTTTGGAGAGGGAGATGTTTCCATGCAACAAAAGGATTTAGCAAATGGAGTTGACTCTAGGAGGGCATAAGATGCGAGATGATTTCTATGTGATTGCCATTGGTGAGAAGGATTTGGTCTTGAAAGTGCAATGGTTGCACCCACTTGGAGAATACATATAGAATTGTCAAACTTTGGAATTGAAATTCAAATCCGATCGAAAGGAGGTAGTCCTTCATGGCCTATACAATGGGGGTCCCATGGTTGTTTCAACTAAGAGGATGGATAAGGCTTTCTGTAGGGACTAAGTAGCTTGGGCAGCAGAGTGTTTGATTATTGATACAAGTCCACCCAAGGATGAGAGGTCTTATTATGTTGACAGTTAATCCATCCTAGATAAAGATAGCAAAGTGTTTAGCGAAATTCCTCTAGGTTTACCACCAGATAGGGGATCTTAGCATGTGTTGAGCTTGAGGAAGGAGAAAAACCCTTCATCACTACACCATATTGTCATCCAACGAGGTACAACAAGGAGATTGAGAAGGAAATTAAGGAGTTGTTGGACATGGAACACATATGACCTAGCTCTAGCTCTGTTGCTTTTGTGGTGTTGGTCAAGAAAAAATATGATACTATGAAGATGTGCATTTATTATAGAGCCCTAAACAAGAAGACAATCAAGAATCGCTACCCCATACCTAGAATCGATGAGTTGATAGATGAGCTTTATGGTGCAGTGTACTTCTCTAAGATTGATTTGTTGTTATAGCATCATATAATAAAGGTTAGAGATGAGGATGTGCACAAAATAGCTTTCAAGTGTCATTATGGGCATTATCAGTTCTTGGTCATGCCATTTGGGTTGACTAATGCACCTGCTACATTTTGATCATGCATGAATTAGGTCTTTATTTTACATTTGAGGAAGTTTGTGCTAGTTTTCTTTGATGACATCTTGATTTATTGCGAGACATTGAAGGACCATTTGAGGCACATAAATGAGGTGCTTGGCATACTAGAGCAACATTCATTCTACGCCAACAATCCAAATGTGAGTTTGGCTTGATTGAGCTATTGTACTTAGGACACAAGATTAGTGCCCAAGGGGTTAACATGGATGAAGAGAAGATCAATGCAATTAGGAAGTGGCCTCGACCTAGGACTTTGTCACATTTGAGAAGGTTTGTGGGACTTTGCAACTACTATAGGATATTTGTAAAAGGGCTTTCACAGCTTGCATCCCATTGACAGATTTTACAAAGGGGGCCTTCTCTTGGAGTACTTCAACACAAAGAGATTTTGACAAGTTCAACGAGGTAATGAGTTCATGTCCTATTTTTACTATTCCCCAAAATTTTCACTTCCTTTTGTTTTAGAGTGTGATGCTTCAAGAGAGGAGATTGGAGCTATTTTAATGTAAAATAAGCACCCCATAGGAATTAAGAGTAGGAAGCTCAAGGATTCCAGAGGAGGTGCGCTATATATGATAAGGAGATGTTAACCATCATGCATGCAATGGCTAAATTCAGGCAACATTTGGTTTATGGGAAGTTTGTGGTGAAAATAAATCATAATAACTTGAAGTTTTTCCTCAATCAAAAGGATTTTAATGATAGACAACAAAAACGAGTAAATGAGCTACAAGCCTATAATTTTGACAGTGAGTATGTTGAAGGAATAATGTGGTGGCTGATGCATAATATAGAAAGAGCCTTATTTATGTTCTATGATTGATATATCTATTGATTAGAAGGTTTCTATAATACCTAAATATGCCAAGAACACATTTGATATTGACATTTTGGAAAGTAAGTTACAAGATGACAAGTACAAGGTGGTTGATGAGCTTATCCTTTCCAAGGATTGTGTATCTTGTCCCAAAATATAAGATGATGAAGAAAATTTTGAGGGCGTGCCATGGCACATCACTTGCTAGTCATTTGGAGTAGTACAAGAAATATAAGTAGGTACGAGACACTTTTGATGGAAGGGTCTCAAGAGTGACATACTGAGGTATGTTAAGGAGTGTTTGGTTTGTCAACAAAACAAAATAGAGCATCTATTCTCAGTTGCCTAGCCATTCCAAATCGGAAATGGGAAAGCATTTCAATGGATTTCATCACAAGATTCTCAAAGGTGCAAGTAAAGGATTGTATCTATGTGGTTCTAAATAGACTCACCAAGTATGCCCATTTTCTTGCTATATCTTTAGAGCACAAGGCTCCACAAATGGCTGATTTGTTCTTTAGAGAGATATTTAGACTGCATGGGCTGCTAAGAAACATTGTGAGTGATAGGGACAACAGATTGATCAGATCATTTTGGCAACAACTATTTCATTTGACAAGTACGAAACTGACCCCAAGTACACTCAAAGAGAACCTACAACAGACCCAAAACCAGCAAAAGATGTATGTTGATTGCCACCAACTAGAGAGAGTTTTTGAGGTGGAGAGCATAGTTTTTTGGAGGCTACAACCCTATAGACAATCCTCTCTAAAGGGAAGTGGTGCAAAAAAGCTAAAGCCATGGTTTTATGGGCCTTACAAGATCATAAGGAAGCTAGGTGTGGTTGCCAATGAGCTGGAACTTCCAAAAAACAACAAGATTCAATATATTTTTCATGTTTCTCATTTGAAGAAGGCCCTTGGACAATAAGTCACCCATTTATTAGAGCTGCCACTACTTGATGATGAAGGGGAATTGATTTTGGAGCTCAAGGCTATCGTTGACATGAGGGAGAAGAGGCTAAGGAGCAAAGTCGTTTGGAATATTTGGTGAAACGGAAAAATATCTATGTTCCACCAAGTTTCCGGGACGGCGGGACGGCGGGACGCGTTTCGGGGACGACAATTTTTTGAGGGGATTTTAGGGGACGGGGGGACGGCTGTATAGTATATATATATATATATATATATATATATATATATATAGAGAGAGAGAGAGAGAGAGAGAGAGAGAGATTTTAAAAATATAGGGAAATTTCAGATATTCATATGAGTAATGATAATCATAACAATGAACATTCATAAAGTTGCAAATGTAATCACCAATCATATTGACATATGCATCATAGAATCGAATTATCGAAAAAATTAATACTATAGCTACCTAATTGCATCCATGGACCATAATTCATGTCAAATAGTCAATGTGCATATGATATAAAATAATAAAATGCCCAAAAGGCTACAAGTTTGTACTACAAATGTCAAAATGACAAAGTCACAAGTGTCCAAAGGCAAAACATAGAAATAGAAAGTATGATGATTGCCGCTACTCGGCATCTACCAACACTGCATCAAAATCAGACTCAGTCTAAGTCACTGTCACTGTGAGGGGCTGGCTCATAGTCTTGGCTGCAATTTTATTTTGGCAAGACAAAATGAGGTCAAATGAAGGTAAGAAGATGTTTTAAGTGGCCATAGTAGGGTTGGGAGAGCATGGGGCCCATAAAGGAAATAATTAAAAATTAAAAAAAAAATTTAAAAAACCTTTTATTTTTGTGTTTATAATGCTGCTGGGCGATAGGGGACGGATAGGGGACACCTAGGAGTCCCCTATCCATCCCCTGGACGGTTGGCCGTCCCCTTTCCGTTCTGGGACGTTTCGTCCAATCGGGGACGTCCCCGAAAATCGGGGACCTTTTGGGGACGTCTGTCAGCCGTCCCCTAGGCGTCCCCTGTCCCCGAAACGTTTCCGGAACGAGTACGGGGGGCAAAAACCCAGGGGACGCGTCCCCGTGTTTCCTTGAAAAATATCCAACTTGATGATGCCACATGGAAAGATGTGGAGCTATTTGAGCATCCAAGTCTAAAATTGCTTGGGAACAAACAATCTTGGGGAGGGAGAACTATAATGTTCCTTGTTCTAGAGGGCCGACTTTAGCAATTATTTATAGAAGAAATAGGTTTTTAAACACTATTTGTGTATATATATTAATAAATATTTAAATATGAAATATATCAATAAATATTTAAATATAAAATATTTGATAAGAAAAAAGAAATTTTTTTATTTTAAAACGGTGGGTGCTAAACCTTGTGAGAAAGGAAAAATCTAACTTTTAAATGTTGGGTGCCAAAATTTGGGCCCATGAGAGCTATTACTAGACATATATTTATCCAAGTTTCCAAGTCATTTTTTTGGCACAACTAATAATAATTTTATTGGAAACTATGACCAATAATTCCAATTAACCTATAGAGAGGAAGAAACCCATCACTTGCAAACCTGAGATAGGACGCAAATCCTCACCTCTAATTACAATCTAACTTGGGTTTGCAACAAACTAATTTGTTAATTCCATTTGTCCCAAATAAGATTTAAATTAGCAAATTTTAATTAGAGTCCTAAGTTGGCAATTCATACACCTGGAGGACTAGGCGAGTATCTAAGAGGGAGGCAACTATCATATATCAATCAGCAATTGCAAGCCACATCAGATCTAAACGGAAAAACCATCTGTTTGCAAATGATTCCTTGTTTTTCCAAAGAGTAAACTAAAGTGGAAATCACAACAAAGAGAGTGACCTTCCTTCCACATCCAAGACAGCGAACACCCAAGGAGATTGATAGTTGATCATCAACTCATTCATTGGCAACTTAAAGATAACAATTTAGGCGAGTTTGACAAGAGAGAACTCGGATGCAGATCATCAGAAGGGTGAACAAAACCTGGTAGCAAGCAATGCTGGATCAAATTGAGCACATTGTTTCATTATTGACCTCTTGAGAAGACCAAACCCTTTCCATCCAATCACCACAAGATTACAAGCATATAACTACAGATTTTAGTGTTTCATGCCTCAAACACTAGTCCAAGTGCTACCTCAGCCAATTAGTTGTCAATAACATCAACTATGGATGAGGAGACAAGAAGACCACCAAACAATATAGCTGAGCAAAGGCATTCCTCAAATCTAAGGTTTTTAGTCCAAGACAATAATTAGCAAACCGACATTACAACCACACCAACTTACTACAGCGATAACCCTCAAGCTAGACTTCTATAAACCAGCCCATATTGTCCCAAAACTCTATAAAGGAACCATAATCCCAATCTAATCTTGGATCTACAAATGTATGGTTAGTGAATCTATTATGTTCAGTTGACAATAATTATATAGTTTTAGTTGGCTTGCACTATTATTTGAGTTTCATGTACTAGTTGATTAAGTTTATAAATGGAAAGTGTTGAATTTAGTGAAGAATTTCTATCATCAATAGTTGGTTGTGCATAGTACTAAACTAGGGAAGCATTGAATAATCTTCTATTAGCCCTAGACTATTACACTTGGACACATGGAGAATGCATTGGAGGAGCTTGATGTTTCAAAAGTATTGATGAAGACTATAAATATATTTTAATGTTTTCCTTGCTAAATAATACATTGAGTGTAGATGCTTTTGGAGGTTGGACTTTCCCCTCTTAAGCATTTGCCTAGGGTATATCTTCTACAATATTGCGACAAATGTTTGAACTTCGCATCATGGTTATTCTATAAACTTTTATGCATGTTTTTCTCACATCAGGTTATATAGGAAATGGTTTCATCAACCTCATAAATTTTCCTACTAAGTGGTATCAAAACCATGGTTGTGGTTGAGGGAAGTGACAAATTGATATTCCTTGTTTGAGCATATTTGATGCACAATTGAAGCCATGGCAATGTTGGAAAGGTTTCAAACATTTCAAGGTATGAGATATGTTGTGCAAGTTGTGAGTTGCAGATTTGGGATTTCAGGGTTTGCAAATTTGTGATCTTTTTTTCAAATCGAGAGTTTGGAAAAAGAGTTTGAAAAAGGTCTAAGTGTTCACTATGAGGGTTTTATGAGAAGAGTTTCATAAATGATCCCATGGGACAAAATGGACCTTTCCATTGGATCCAAGAGGTCCAAAAGACAAAGATTGACATAAAAATTGACCTAGTTTTGCCATTAATACCTCAAAGGAAAAAGAAATCCCCTCCACCCTTACAATTTTAAATCTACAAAGGTTAAATAAATAAAAATTAAACACCTACATGATTTCTTAAGTAAATAAAAATAAAATAAATTAACAAAATTGGGAAAGGAGGGCGGACAAGGAGGCCTTGCGAGGGTCCATAGACCACCCCATACCCTACAACAACAACCGTGCACCAATAGGGTGCTGACAAGTTAACCTATTAGCCCCCGATTTGCAATGCTAGGCTAGCAAGGCCTTTGGTCCCCAATTCCAAGCCCTCGATTGAGTAAGACCACAACTATAATCCCTATGGGCTCAATACCTAAAATTTAGGTTTTAAAAAAAAACCTCTTTCGAGTTTGCCACCTGACACGCCCATGTGCCACCAACAAAGCACAACCACTGTCCTTGTGCACTAGTGATGTCAACGATGACATCAATCATATGAACTATACTCTTTGGCCCCTAAGATAACCTAATAGAGCTGTTTTTTTTCTTTCAAAGGCCTTAACTTTCACCCACAGTATTAGATATTTTACTTCTTAAAGTCATGAAAAATCTCTCTCTGAACACAGCGTAGTGTTATAGATTTTGTTACTTTTGTCAAATGCAGGTTGTAATGTCCCCATTTTAGCCATACACTCTTCAGTGACTGATAGCCTATTTCTAGAAGCTCGTAGGCTTGTCAGAGGTAAAATTAGGGTTTCCTATTTTTTAGGAGGGTTTTGAAGCAATTTTGAAGGTTTGCATGTAAGAGTTTCTGATGCATGTCTGGTGTAGTTTTCTAGGGTTTTGGTGATCTTCGGAATGGTGTGACATGCATCTCCATCTGACAACCTTTCTCGGTACTTGCTAATTTTAGCTTGTATGTTGGAGTTTCGAGATTTGGATTCCGGATTCTTTCTAGGTTTTCAAAGAGCTTCACAGTGATATGACATGCAAAGGCATTGGGCAACTTTTCAAAATTTACTATTTTTAGTAAATTATATTTCTGGCACTGCTCAGGTTGGCAACAGTTCAACAGTTCAAAGTACTTTCTATTTCTAGCAAGGCATTTTGGAGCATATTTAGCTTTTAGCATTTTGAGGTTCATTTTGCTAAAATGAATTATTTAAGTCATTTAATGTTTTAAATTCATTTTGGGCCCCATGGCCTAGATTAATGACTTATGATGTTTTAAAAGGGGGCCTTTGAGGGTGGACGCCTTATTGAGAGGTATTAAATATTTTAAAAGTTAAGCATCATTCCTTGAGCCTTGGACGTCTAGAATGAAGGAGAAATAAGTGTATTTTAAAAATTAAATATTTCAGAAGGCTTGGGCGTCCCCTCTTGGAGGGAAAAGGTGGAAGATGAAAGGTCATATGAGAATTCTATTTAAGAGAATCATTGCTCCAGCTTTTGGTATCCATTGTTTAACTTATCGAAATGCTACTGAATTGATTTCAAAACCTGGCTAAGGGGGAGCTTAGCATTTATACCATTCTTCGAGCCTAAAACTATGGTTCCCTAGATGGTCAATTGGGAGTG
The DNA here is from genome assembly GCA_007258455.2 of Sequoia sempervirens. NCBI lineage: Eukaryota > Viridiplantae > Streptophyta > Pinopsida > Cupressales > Cupressaceae > Sequoia > Sequoia sempervirens. The sequence goes on along the minus strand of VDFB02116570.1, from coordinate 23,675 downwards.
TGCTTCATTTAGAAGTGCATATTGAGCTTCACAGTTGGAGTTTTGAGGTTCTTATCATTTCTATGTTTGTTGTTTTATGTATGGCTGAAAAAGGTTTTTGATTGCAGCTCATGGAGTGAATTTAATTTGCTTATTGGTATTGGTTCCCTTGATTTATATGCTCAAGGCGCCCTAATGTGCAAATTTACAGATTTTATAAGCAAGTGTAGCATTTTATAAACAAGGTCGACCTCTTCCCAAGGCCGTCCCTTGTCATCATTGCTTGGAAATGTGTGCTGGGCAGATTTCAGTGTTGTTTGTGTCTTTCTAATGCTCTTTCATGGTCACCTAGCCTTAGAAAGGTTCACTTTCAGTTTTGTATGAAAGGGTGATGTGTAGATGAAGAAATGGGGTTTTGTGGAATCTTAGTTTGCAGGTCTGAAATCTAATTTACTGGTTTTTATATCAGACTTGTGTATTTCTACCTTATGCTCTAATTCCTTGGTGTTCCAATTCATACTTGTAAGAGGAATTACTATGGACTCTTTGTTTCGATTATACATCTATAGCACTTGTAATTTGTAGATAATTTGAATTGTAAGGCTGTGAATAGTAGTATTATTTCAGTCATTAATACTTCCGCAATTACTTTATGATTTTAAAGCAAACACTATAACCCCTAGATGGTTTACCACCAATGAGGAGGAATAAACATTGCATCTATCATACTTCACCCACTAAATAAATGGACTACTCCCACTGCTTAAGTGGATGCCTACTGAAAAGCAGATGCCTGCTATTAGCAGATGATTGTTCTTTCACTATAATTTCACTCCCGCTGAATAAGTGGCCGATCTTCTCTCATTTCAGCATTGTTCTTCAATTCATTTGGTTGCTAACGATCCCTTCCCATATACTATCACCTCGCCTTCAATAGGATCTTGGTGAACATTCTTGGCGAAGGTTACTTTCAGCTGATTTATAATTTGAGTTAATCCTTAACGGGTGCTTGTTGTTGGTAAAATTTCAATGAAAAATTAAGGGGCTTATTTCACAAGTGCCATGAACTTGGCAAATCTCTAGAATGGTTAACAAGTCATATCTTTCGCACATGGAATAAAATTTAAGATTTCAAATAAACAATGCAGAGCATTTGCAACATACTACATAGTGGATCAAATGGTTTTTCACTTGGATGAGAAGAGAGAGGATTGTACTTGTTTGAGCGCTTATAGGAGCCTAAGACTTGAGGTATGATTCTATAGGCATTTGGATGAATTGGTTGGCAAAAACTTATGGGAGTATAGGTTTCTATGAGACTAATATGATGGTATAGTTTTCTATCAAATTTAATGCTCCTTAATATAGGTTTACAAGTGTTTTCAGAGTTTAGACTTTGATGAAAACACATACACATGTTGTCTTTTGGTCTGAGGACATAATTGATACGTGTGCAAGAATTGGAATCTTGGTCCAATGAGAGTTGAACATAGGTACAATGATGGTGATGATTAAGGTGTCATTAATGTTCATGTACACATGAACATTGGCATAACATGATCATGTATGTGGGTGATGAGTTGTGGTATTGATTGATCCACGATTACAAGTGGTAGTATGGTTCAATTTTAGGAGGTTCTCCCCTAAATGCTTGTTTGGCTCTTTGACTATGGCCCTCGATTGCAAATTTGTTTGGCGCATTGGATCTAAAGTTGATTTGGTGTTTAAATCTTGAGATCTATAGGTTATTTTCATTGTTATCTTAGTTTGCGGGTTATTCATGTGTTGTTGAGATTGCATGTTCCATTATGAGTTGTGCAATTTTGTGGGTTGGTAACCCATTTGGTTGTAGTGAGAATCAAATGTGGACTTTCTATATCAACATTTTTTAGTGTTGATCCAAATTCAATTAGCTGACCTTGACTGTGGTTATTTTTGCATTGGTATGTTGCATTGGGATGAAAGGATGCATGATTAGTGCCTGGATAGTTAGTTATTGGGACTTGTAGCATGTTGTTTATCACAATGTCATGAATAGCTTGGTTACATGATTCAATGGAAGCTTTTGACAATGATGTTATGGTGGTGGTAGTATCTTCTTGGCATGGAGATCTTGGTTCTACTTTATTCTCTAGATCTGCTAGTATTGTAGTTGAGTGTGTGGACCATGGGCGATCTTCATTTAGGAGATGGTTATCACGATGACATGGAGAGCTAGTATAACAGTTCAATGGGAGCTTTGGCAATGATCTAGATTCATTACTTGGTGATGGATCTTTTGCAATGGTTGTTAGTGTCATGGAGGAGCTCTTGGATTCTATTTGTTGTAGTGAGAGCTCTTCATGATGTTCTCCTTGTGCATATCAATCTGATTTATGATATCATTTATGAGGAGTTCAGGATATGTTATTGGTCTTGTTCTTGGTTAAAGAATGGATTTGAGTTTGATCTTCCTTAGTTAGAGAGACTTATATCCATGTTGGTTGTATGAGATGCATATGTTTTGTTTGCTCTATGAGATTGAACAATTGGGTGTTAAGGCTTTTTAGTTGGGGTTGTGAAGATCTTACTTGACACAACTTAGCACTTTGAGGTACTGGCAGAATCAGATGTCATGTGATATGATTTATAAGTTCCCTCTCTTTGTTCTATGGCTAATTCTTGGAGGTCCATGATCACACGGTTTGGTGTGGTGGACATGGAGATATGGTGACTTGTTAGAAGAGAGTATGCAACATTCTTGGTTGCATTTGTAAATCATTGTGATTGCTCTTTGTTACTACATGATTTGATTATGAGTCACACCCTAGTATGAGTCTTGATTGGTAAACTTGGTATGCCTTGATCTATTTTTAAATTTAACATTACACCCATGCAATGGGAGTTCTTGGATGTGTACGTGCTTCATTGACAAGTTTTATACATGGAGCTTGTGATTGTAGTTTATGGGTTGGATAAGTTCTTGGTGTGAGTTTTACTATTGTTTTATAACTTTGATGGCATGGATGATTGAATGTATTAAAATATGGTATGGTTGCTATTTCTAGTCAAGTGGGTTATTTTTCTTCATTTGACAGCAACTTGGAGCCTTTGTTATCACTTGGATTTGATGCTTGTATTCTTTAGATTTGTGCGTCTTCACCTTGGTATGTTGGAGGATGAGAAGAGTTCTTGCTTGAGATGGTGGTCATACTGGATGTTATAGCAAGTGTCTTGATGGAGCACAAGAGCATGTTGCAGATTCATGTGGTTTTGTAATGTCCCTTTCTCAAATGTGATCTTTCCAGTTGACCATTGGCCTATTCCGGAGACCCGTAGGCTACTCGGATGGTGAAATTAGGGTTTCCTGCTTTGAGGAGGTTGTTGCTTGAAGTTTGGAAATTGGATTGCGGATTCTTTCTGGGTTTTCAAAGAGCTTCGCAGTGGTATGGTCAGTTTGGTGTTTCGAGCAACTTCATGAATTTACTATTTTTAGTAAATTCTATTTTTGGCAGTGGACAGGTTGGGTTCAGTTCAGTTGGTCCTCTTCTTCAGATGGTTCAGTTGGTATTGTTGTTTTTGGCCTTTGGGTGCATTTTTATGGAGAGAAGTTATTTTCATATTATAATGTTTTATTTTAATATTATGACCCCTTGGCCTAGCTGTACAACTTCATGTTGTTTTAAAAAGGGGAACTTTATGGGTAAATGCATCATCAGGTGAAAGATTAAATATTTTAAAGCTTCAAAAATGCTCAAGATGAAATGGGACGCCAACCTTGGAAAAGCATGGCATTTTATATTATTTCTCGCCTCTTAAGTGGGACTCCATTTTGAAGAAGGCTGGTCAAAAAGTCAAATTTATGCCAAGTGTTGTGGGGCGCACCTTCTAAAAGTTGCATGAGTTTCTCTCCAAAATCTATATAAGGAGACTTCCTCTCTTTATTCTGGTTATCTTTTGTCTACCTTATTGTTATGCTGCTGGATTGACTTCAGGCACTCGCTTCGAGGAAAGCATACCTCCTAGCAATGGCTCATCTTCTTGCTTGAAAGATAGCAACTAGTTGAGAGTTAGTTTGTAATAGGTTTGTTTTGCATTTTCAGTTGTGTACTTGCATTTTGGAGTTCTAGTTTGCATTTTTTGTCTCATTTCTGGAGTTGCTGAATATCATTGAGGAATGTAAGATTTGCTCATAGCTCTTGAAATAAAAATGCTACTGTTCTGGGTATTGTTTCTATCATTTTGTTTATGAGGGGCGACCATTCTAGCTAATTTGCAGATTTTATTAAAGTGTCCTTGATTTTATAGAGCAAAATCACCCTTGCAGCTGGGCCGTACCATTCTAGGGTTGCTTTGGATTTCGTGCAAAATAATTAATGGTTATTTGGGGTGGTTTCAGGAATGCATCTTGGGTGCCATCATCATTAGAGTAATCTGCACTTCGTTTCATGTCATTTGAGTGAGATTTGAGTAAGATATGAGCATATGAGTGAGTTGTTAGGTTGCTGGTCTGTCAAATCAGTCCTATAGAAAAGCTATTTTGTGAGGAGTCGGAGTCTAGAAGGGTTTACTAAATGTTGAGGGAGTCCTATTTAACATTGCAGCATTGAAGAACTTGAATCTCTGGGCTTTAGCTAACATTCTGATATATTGTAAGCTGATTAGTAGTACTATCAGCCATTCTCCTCTTTATCTCTCATTTACTCTATTGTACTACCCACTGAATAAGTGGAAGAGGCTGGCTTTCTACCTATTTACTTTCAGTATGTAGTTGTAGGGATCCTCTGACCACATGCTCGCCATCACTCGGCGCCATTCTTGGTTAGAGTTATTTCAGCTCATTTTGCATTAGATCCTCTGACCATATGCTCGTCTGTTCTAGACACATTCTTGGTTAGAGTTCCCTTCCAGCTCGGCATCTGCATTAGATCCTCTGACCAATGCTCACACCTTGCCCACATCGGGATCCTGGTGTACATTCTAGTTAGGGTTACTTTCCGCATCGTTTTGGTTTAGAGCTAACCTTAATGGGTGCGTGTTGAATTGTAATTGCATTGCAAAAAACAAAAAAAAAATTGGTTCGGTTCATTACAAGTTTCATGGATGGCTATGATGATGTATTTCATCAATTTACCCTTAAGCAATGTCTGCAACAAGTGAGAGAATGTTAGGAAAGGGTGTTGTACACCTTGCACAAAAAAGAAATATTTTAATTATGTAAAAAAAATATTTATTTGTTGTGCATCTTTAGGTGTGTTTCGACGCATTAAATATTTATTTGGTTCCACCTGTAAAGTTGTATGTAACATTGGCTAGATACTTTATGTGTAGGTTGCACATGGGAAAAAAAATTAATATTGGGAAACTTAGTACCAAAAAGTAAATGTTGAGATAAATGATTTTGAGGCACATGGTTTTACCTTATCACTTGCTTGTTTTGTGTGAGCATGATTCTATAAACCAAGCACATGTTTAGCAGTTGAGGTCGACTAATTTGAGTAGTTGTCATTTGTATTAAGCTTTCTTGTTAAGTGCATATGTGAAGCATGGCATGGGATGTGTGGTTACATGCTTAGACACACGGAGAATGCATTTGAGGAGCTTGATATTTCAGAAATATTCATGGAGACTCTATAAGTGCATTGTAATGTTTTCGTTGATGAATAATACATTGAACATGGATGCTTTTGAAGGCCGGTTTTTTTCCTCTCAAGGGTTTCCCTAGGGTATATCTTTTACAATCTTGTAGTATTTATTTGATCTTTGCATTATGATTATTCTATAAGCTTGTACGCATGTCTTTCTCTCATGGGGATATGTTGGAAATGGTTTGATCACCCTGATAAATTTTCGTAACAAATACCAACTATCTAACTATCCAGTCCACCTCAAGAAAACCAAGAGTAATGCAACTACAATCCAACCATACATGATGTCAACATACTACATAAATCACCTATGATATCTACACATGGATAATCGCCTTGTACACTCCATCCCTACCACACACTGTGAATTAATAGTTACAACCTTTAATAATCACCTTGTAAACTGTGCCACTACTAGACACTATGAATTAATAGGTACTATCTTAACATCCTTGGTATACATACATGTTTCTAGTAAAGCCACCACTACTAGCTCCCCAAATGTGGTAGCTCACACAAATATAACATCACTTTTGACTAATTGTAGTACCTTGTGCCATCTTCCAGAAAATTATCCTACTCTCAAGATTGTGCCACATAAACTCCAACTCTATTGAAAGTGCTCCATCACTAATGTCTGTTTTTGGCATAGTTGCCGCGAGACTGGTACTGGTACTGGTACGGGAGACTGGTACCGGTACCGGTACGGCATTTTTTTGAAAATAGGAGACGGGGGTACTTGGAGACGCCATTTTTTTTTAAATATAAAAATTAATAATATATAGAAAATCTGAAAATATAATGACATTGAACTTTCAAAACAATATGAAAAAATAGTCTATGAAAAATGAAAATAAAAAAAGAAAGACTTTTCAGTCGCCATTGCAGTGTTTCACATTCACCAAGCACAGGGGAGTTGGAGAGTAGAGACGGATAAGCACGAGAGAGTTGGAAAAAATAAATTTTAAAAACACTGTAACTCAAAGTTTCAAACTGATATGACTTACCAGTTATGGTTTAGTCTTCACTCCTCAGTGTCGTCGCCCTCTCCAGTCGCGTGCTAAATGACGGCTCTCTCTTTAAAAAATCACGTTTGAGCTATTTTCTTCTAAGTTGCCGAATCGGATACGAGCACGGGTACAGATACGTAGGTACGATAATTTTTTGGGGGGGTTGGGTATGGGTATGTCCATACAAAATATAATAAACTATATATATAATATTTTACTAAAATTAATAATATTATAAAACAATGAAACATAAAAAATAATTTAAATTATAATAACTAATAATTAATAATAATTATTATTATTTTAAAAACTAATAAAACAATGAAATATATAAATTAATATAAACATATTAATTATAAATATATAATTTCTAAATTTCTAATACATTAATATAAATTAATTATTAATAATAAAAATCTTACACAATTTTAAATTTATTATTTAATACATTTATTATTAATTTATTTATAAAATTATATATTAAAATTTAACATATATTATATAACTATATTGTCAAGATATATTATTATTATAATATTATTCAATCTAAAATATAATAATATCTATTATTATTAATATTATAGAATCTATAATATTATATGATCTATATACTATTAGCATTAATATTATTAAAATCTAATATGCTGTCGGGGGTTTCTCTTCTTCCTGTGTCGCGTGTTCGTCGAAGAAAACTCTGCAACTCGCGCGCGTTCTTCCTGTAGCTGCCGTCGAACAAAACTCTGCAACTGGCGCGCGTCTGTGCAAGCGTGGAAAATGGAACCTGAAGGTTGAGGCGCGGGAGACTTCAGGGGAGACGCTTTTTTTTTGGATCTGGAGACGTGGGAGACGGCGGGAGACTTTTGAGAAGTTTCCGAACGCAAAAAAACGTCTCTGGGTACTGGTGCGGTGTCGGAGACGCGTCTCCGTCTCCGAGACGCGTCTCAGAGGGGGGGAGACGCGTCTCCCGGCAACTATGGTTTTTGGATTTTTTGTTGAGTTCGCATTTGAAAAATATCAACCTAAGTAAGTTGGTAAATACTATTCTAGTTGTTGCAAGAAAACCTATATAATATAATATCTAATCAAATAATAGAATCCATCAAGATAGCAACATTTTGAAAATGTCAATTTTGATGCATATGCTTCTAGCTCTCCCTCTCAAGCAAAGGGTATTTGTTCTTTACACTCATGTCAATGCTTATTGGGCTTCAAAAGTACTTTATATATACGTAACCTATAATGCTGATATGTAGTGTTCCGCCACTCTGCTGATTTGTTTCCACTGAGTTTCTTTAGGTCTAATATTTTTGTTTTAGTTTGTATTTCTCCTTTTTTTGTGTGTTTTTAAGTTTGATGCCAATAATGCTAACAATACTAACAAGCATTTACATACAATAGGAACTTTAAATAAACTAATCTACTAAGGCAATTTGAGTAATGACTCAATTTAAGTGCCAAAGATACTTTCTTCATTACATAATAGATTGCATAAGCTAGATAACTTACATGAGATTCAAAATAAGATACATCTTATGTCAAAGATTTTACTTACAGCCATATAACATAGTGAATAGTGATTTGCTATAGTACCAAACCTCAATAAAGTGCATACAACTTTTGAATGACAAGCTTCTCCCACCAAAAGACAAATTGGGAAGCTTCCTAGGGCAAGGGCACCCCTTTTTGAAGTGATTACAGCCTCTTAGAAGAGGCGTTTCTTTTTCTTGTTGATGATGAAACCCTCTTGAATGGGACTTCTGGCTGTAGCTGCATAAATCAGCCCCAAAACCCCTCCAAATGCAAACAGCTTTTTTAAGATGGAAGACAGAGTCTTAGGCAGCAATCTCTATTCAGAAAATCAGCTCTTAACTTCAACAACAGCTCCTAATGTCACCAAAAACTTGCATTCAATCTCAAACCAGCAACTTTAACATGGTATTTCACACCCTCAAGCAGCTCATAAACTAAAAACAAGCCCCCTCCAAGCTCACCCACTGCAGAAATCAGGAAACCCTAGTCTCCCTCTTCCTCAAACTCCAAACTCACAAGTCAAACAAGCAAAATAACTCCAAGCATGAAGAGGGTCGAACTTTTCCTTCTAAATATATGTTTTTGCATTAAAAAACACTATTCATAAAAGTGAGCACTATTCACTTAAGTTATAACATTTTTCACTTTATGAATGAATAGTAACTGAAAAATATAAAGTGACCCCTTCATTTTAAAGACACATGGTCTCTAGGCCAAAGATGGTGAAATAAAAGGTGGGTATCATAAATTTAAGCACAAGTATCACGCCAAACGCAACAATTCACCTTGCCACCATACTCCGGATATCAACCCTGCAATTAGATGACCAAGTGACCGTCACAAGGGACCCTCTGGACAACCCCATTAGCCTACGAGCATCAGGAAATAGGCTAATCCCCCAACTCTGATGCTCGTGAAAAAGGGAACATTACATGATACAATTTCCTCCAGAGTCTGCAATGGAACCAAGGACAATTATGAAGCCTCAGCTTTGTAAGGACAAGTTGCAATAAGAAGGAGAGTCAGACTAATCTTCTATCAAGTAACTCGCAGGTCTTTCAAACAATACTTCGAGCATATGCAGGGAAGCTTTCTGCCAGGCTACCTAGAGGAATGACTACGACTTTTGCAACTGCTAATAGTTCTAATCAAATAAAAACATCAGATAATGATAAGACATGTCAATATCTGAAACTCATTTACTGAGGGTTATTGGATGAGTTGAGATATCTCCAAGTAATAGATAGGTGATTCAATTCCATCAGAGATTGGGGAAACATTGAGTTTCTTCTTCAGATTCTTGTTTTACATGATCCAGATCTTCAAGGTCATATTCCTGCAATGCTTCCTAACTGCAGTTTTGTCTTAGAGGGATAACACTCTTGATGGGCATATCCCTGAGAAGCTGTACAATATAACTTATTTGAGTCATCTGGATCTTCACAGTAATAAAACCAATGGCAGTAATCCTTTAAATATCAGCAATCTCAGCAATATGAGAAATTTTGAATTGTCCACTAATATGTTGACTGGAATGATACCTCCTTCTGTGGGCAATATGAAGCAATTAAGTTATTTCAATATTTCATTTAACATGCTTCAGGGGCATGAACCTAGCAATTATGTAATTCATAGATTTGGGAAGGGATTCTTAATGAGGAAGAACAGCTCTCTCCATATCCACATTGTTGTAGAGGTTCTGGGTGCCAATCATACCAAACAAGTGATACATTATAAATTTATAATATGGCATACATCAAAGCATAGTCAAAAGCAGATTTTTCTCACATGATGTAGTCGCATGTGACTTGGTTGGCATGTATTGTGGAAGCATAAATAAGGCACATTGATTGTTTCATTAAATGCCTTGAAGAGATGCAGCCTCCTCGACTGCAAATTCAATGATTGCAGGGTATGCACAAAATGGATCTATTGAAAAAGTCTTCAAAATTTTCAAGCAAATGCAACTGTCATGTAAAGCCAAATTCATTAACCTTTGGCAGCATCTTCACAGCCTGTGCCAAAAAGGGATCATTAGAACAGGGTAAGGACATCCATCAAAGCATATTGAAGAGTGGATTTTCATAAGATCCCGTTGCAGCCACCCTGGTATGTGTACATGCAAAACGTGGAAGCAGACAAGGCCCACAAACTGTTTGAAAAAATGCCTCATCGAAATGTGGCTATGGAAAGCAATGTCTTACAATCAGCTTGATAATAGAAACTTCTTTGTAATTCTTGGTTCTCCACATGATGCATCAGTTGTAGAAAGGTTCTCAGCATTGCATGGAAAAGAGGAATTACAAATGAGTTTAGAACATCATAAAGAGGATCTTGTAGTGCTTGTGGTTGGAAGTCCTTTCTTCTACAGTGGCTTGTGATGGGGCATACCATGGCAATGCAGGCTCTCCAGCCAATAGCATTAAATTTTATTAAGCATCATAATCAATCATTTAAACTCGTTATCCTAAGTAGAAACTCAACAAGTGGCTATACTATTGCTTTGCAGGCAATTGCTTCCCATCTAAACTTCACAAATGGAATTGTTTATTATTACAGAATGGATGATGATGTAAATACTCTGTTAAGGATAGTGTATATCAGTCATTATGGATTAGTGCATGAGAAGCAAGCATTCCCCCTGATTATTATTCATGCCATTCTTTTTGAATTCCCAGTTGTCAAGTCCAATTCAACTATTATAAAGAAAAATATTATAGATGGAGAACACTGCCTCATATTTTCTGCTAGAAACATAAGATTGATGACACTGACAATTTCTTGTGCAAAATCAAACGGTAAATTACCTCACTTGCTATTCAAGATTGCCTTTGTTCAGAGGGCCAATAATAAACATTTTCTAGCTGCAGAATTTGTTCTTGGTTATGGGAAACTTCTTGAGAAGGTCCTTCAATTCCTTTCTGAGTCAATGCTTCTTAAACCAATTTCAAGTAGCCCAAGGAAAGTGAAAAATGGGTGGCAATGACATCTTTTCATCGAACGAAACTCACTGAAAAGTGATCAAGTATAACAAACTCCAGTATAGTGTTCACTATTGAATATTTAGTACCAGTGTTCCACGGGGTTTCGGGGACGGGGACGGGGACGGGGGGACGGAGGGGACGTGTTTCGGGGACGTGAGGACGGGGGGTCTAAATTTGGGGGCGGCGGGGGGACGGCAGCGAGGGGGCGGCAGGGTGCTGAAATACATATAGTATTTGAAAAAATAGTTATAAAAAGATGTATAACTATAAGAATTATACATCTTGGAGACAACTAGGAGTCCCTTAGACGTCTTAAGGACACCCTAGCATCCTCAAAGCCCTAGCGGCATCTTGGAGACAGCGACATTGGTGGTGGGATGGTGGCGCTGGTGGTGGGATGGTGGCGCTGGTGGTGGGGGGACGTCCCCCACAAGTCCCCAAGTCTCTGAGACGTTTCCGTCTAGGAAACGCGAGGTTTTTAGGGGGGGAACGCGTCCCCGTGGAACACTGAGATTTACTGAAATCAAGCTCATCTTTCATTGATCGCTCACCATCTCAGGCATCACCAGTATCATCCACCTATTCACCTTCTCCATGACTTCTAGTAGCTTAGAATCTGCATCATAATCTTTAAGCCCTAAGCAGAGAGGCATTCTTAAGGAAATAATAAAACCCTATCTCATCCTCTCCATCAAGGGTGGCACTCACTTTGCATCAACAGAGATCATTCAATTCTCCAAGTGAGAGACCTGCATTAGCTGGAAAATAACAAAGGTAGCTGCATTGGTTTATATAGCCTATCCTTGAAGTTGGAATTATATGGCCGACCTCATATGGCAGCATGAGGGTTTGATTATAATTTAATTATAGTGTGAATGTGGCCGACTCCTTGTGATAAGACACCTCCTTTATGAAGAGACACATTAGATGCTATTTAAGGAAGATGAGATGTGGGTTTTCAAGAAAGTGCAATGCAATATCATAGGATTTTGAGCAGTCATTAAGAGCAGAAATACAATGATATATCAGTTCAATAAAGAGCAGACCTAGACCAGAAATTATGAAGAGCATTGAAGATCTATATTGAAGGAAAGTTGGAGATAATTATGACAAGATTTTGAGCAGTCATTAAGAGCAGAAATACAATGAAAAATCAGACCATTTAGAGCAGTCCTAGAGCATAAAAAAAATGAAGAATATTTCAGATTTGCATTGAAGAAAGTAGGAGCAGATTTATGAAGGAAGCTAATCAGATTTGCGAAAGAAATACACACAGATTTGTGAAGGAAACGTAATCAGATTTGTGAAGAAAATTATGGTCATCACGCATTCAAGAAGCAACATCTGAAGGTGATATTTTGAAGATGTTGGTGCCTCCTAAAAGAAGAGATTGGTGTCTCTTGTTGAGTTGGTGCTTAGTTGTGGGGATTGGTGTCTCCAATGGGTTGGTGCCTCCGAAGATTAACAGGGAATGGTGTCTCCGATTGGTTGGTGCCTACAAATTCTACAAACAGGAATTGGTCTCTCCAATGGGTTGGTGCTCAAGGATTCTACAAGTGGGATTGGTGTCTCTTGTTGAGTTGGTGCTTAGTTGTGGGGATTGGTGTCTCCAATGGGTTGGTGCCTCCGAAGATTAACAGGGAATGGTGTCTCCGATTGGTTGGTGCCTACAAATTCTACAAACAGGAATTGGTCTCTCCAATGGGTTGGTGCTCAAGGATTCTACAAGTGGGATTGGTGTCTCCTGTAGGTTGGTGCCTACAAAAGAATATTTATAAGAGCAATAGTTTGCTGCCTACAAAAGAAGGTTTTATAAGAAAAGCAATATTTTTTCGTGGTTTTCTCCCAAAAGGGTTTCCACGTTTATCGTGTGTTCTTCCTGTGTTGCATAATTGTTAGATCTTTTGTGATTGACATTGCTATCATTGTTAAGTTTTGAAAAAGTAAAAGATTGTCTTACATTGATTCACCTTCCCCCCCCCACCACCACCCCTCTCAGTATAAGTGTGTGCTTATCACCTTTCTACTACTAACCAAGATGTTTCTTTTTGGTTCTTTATTAGTATAGATCCTAAAAATTGGTCTAAAGCTATGTTGTCGGTTCGTCTAGGGGGGGGGCCCGAATCCCGGTCCGGTCTAACCCAAGTTTGGGGTCCAATCCCCTATGTGTTTGGACAAGGTCTAGCCCATACACTATGGGTCTGGCCCTATCGAACCTAGGCGGACTTGAGGCATCTTTGGGTATTTTCACCAGTTCTTTTACTTTTTTAATGTGTTTTTTACTTTTTCTAACTTTAAAAAGTCCAATTCGCCCACTAACCCTAAAATGATGTTTGCCATGAAGGTTTGTGTGGCTTTGAAGGTCTTAATTTGGGTCTAATTGTGAATGCAAAATGATGTAGCCCTTGAAGGTTTGTGTGGTTTTGGAGGTTTTAATTTGTGGCTTTGAAGGTCTAGTTGTGAATGCAAAATGATGTTGCCCGCAGACCCCCATGAGGGACGCTGCCCCTTGACCCTGCTAGGGGCATTGCCCCCAAACCCCTACAAGGGGGACTCGATTGAAAGCATTACCGCCCATTGAATTCATTTCATTTTCCATGTACTCTCCAAGTCCAAGTTTCCAAGTTTGCCTAAAAGTCTTCATCTATAGTATCGCCATCTTGGACAATCTTCCCCAATGCTTACCTACAAGGAGAAATGCAGCAATGTAGTTAATTTTAATATATAATATATATCATGACATTCAAGTTTGACTAATTGACATTCCAATGTTTTTTATTTTTATGGTGGTTTTGTTTATTATACAATATATGATGCTATGCATAGTATTTTGAACTTAATTACAATTGTAAATGTGTATATATCTTTTTTTATTTTTGTATGTTTTTGTATAGACAACCCAAAACGAACCCAACCCCCAAAAAATTTTTGACTGAACCCATGAACGAAACCCTCGAACCTGATCTCGAACTGGTAACTTAGGTCTAAAGAAAGGACACATGCATATGAACCTGAAAATTGGTATGGCAGTATGGTGTATACTCGTGAGTATGCACAAACACAAGTGAATTTGTATGCAAGAAAGGGATAGTACTGTCTACTAGTTAACTTCACACATTTGTACAAAGTCATTATAAAAATGTTCCGATGCAACCCAGAATTAAGCATAACATCACAACTGTAAACAAGGTTTAATAAACAACCCAGAATTAAACATAATATTACATATGCAAACAATCTTTAATAAACAACCCAGAATTAAAAATGATGTCACAGCTGCAAACAAGATTTAATAAATTTAGAAATTAGAACTATAATCAACTGAGTCAGCCTATCTAGTAGTTGGCCAAAATATTTTGATAACACTTTAATGGATGCATATGGCCTCTCCATAACTCTTAATTTTATGCCTCCAAACCATCTAAATGCAATTTAATTCAAATTTTACTCATTGAAAGCACAATTTATTAAAACATTTTTTGGTTGTATTTAATTGCCTTTGTTGAACGGTTTGAACCACATGTATCTTCGGGACATACTATTCTAAGCCTTTGGATGCTATTGTTTTGCTCTTCTTTTTTCAAGTGGTACAACTCCCTGTTTCACTTGGGATTTTGTGCAGGTGAATGGATGCATCTCAATTTGAATTGCTAACAATGGTGGTTTGTAAAGCAACCATAATGTTGTAATCAACACAAGCAAATCACTGTCCTTGTGTACCACTAAAATGGCCATCGATAATGCACAAGTTGAAGAAAGCCAAGATCTTAAGACTAAAAAATTTGGATTAATTGTGTGAAACAAAATCTAAAAAGTGAATTGGAACAGTATATTTCAAATATTACAAGGCAAACAGATGAAACTTAGTTAATAAACCAAGAAAAGGGTCATAGAACTTTACCTGCATAACCATTTGCAAGAGATGCATAGAATTTAGGGCACTCATAAGCCATCCACTATTGGCAGATACATCAATCATAGCTTGAATGATTCGTATACTTTGGTCCAAAACAGATTTTAGGTCAGTGACATAGTCACTGATTGGCAACTCCAGCCGTGAGAAATGAGCCTGAGTCCGCCAATAACATTTCACACAAAAAAGAATAAAAAGATTTGAACCAGCATGAATTAAATCTCTAAACCATTACCAGTTCACAATTTCTTGATACAAACTACATTTTGAATGTAACCAACCTGAAGCAGCAAATTGGTTTTTACATGTGGATCATCCAAACTGTGCTTATCAACCTCATACTCCACCTCTTTTGACAATACTTCATTAATATGTTCCTAAAAATGCAGCAATATTATATAGAGAATGAGAATATTGAGCTTTTGGTAGTAAATGTTGAGGGGAAACAATGACTAAGAGATTTTTCACCTGACTGTCATAGAAGAATTTTATCTCCATATAAAACTAGAAGAAGGGTCAGTAACATGATACATATTTTGCAAATTAGAATTTCAAAATATATAATAAAATTCATTACCACACTATCCCATCTTTTCCTAAATTGTTGGAACGAGGAAAGACAATACTATATGTATGAAGTTCACATGTTCAACTAAAATCGAAGTATCTGCTAACTATAATAACATCAGGAATAGAAATATAAGAGATGTAAAGTATTCATACCTCATTATGGCGGACAGGAAGCTCATCATATTCTGAAGCACCACAGAGTACATGGAATAATGTCTGCGTTTGACAAACTTTATACTAAGTTACAAACAAAATGCCACAATTCAACAATTAAAGTTGCCTATACTGCAGTTAAGATTGATGAATATTTTGGCTAACTTACCTTAAGGGAAGTGTCAGAACTAATATTTGTTATAAAGAGAGACACAGTTTTGTAGCTAAGATAGTACTGACAAGCAACAGTGCCCAACATAAGAGGCTTAACAAAGTTATCTTCATCAACCTCTACACAACCAGCATCTTCCAAGTCTTGCAATGTATCTGTTACTAGCCTGTAATTGTAGCATGCCAAACATTTGTCATTTCCTTGAAATATAATTAAAAATACATGTAACATTAAAATAATTTACCTCGACAAGTAAACATTTACAGTGCCACTCTCAGTATTCTCCAAATCATAGTAGCTAGGATTCATGATCTGCAATTGAAACAAAACCTCTAGAGTTACATAAGGAGTCTATTTCTGGCTATTTAGTCAAGATAAAAAAAAATCAGAAACTAAAAAATTCACAAAGAAGCATGGTATTATCCCACAAGGGTGAAACAAAAGTTTAGAATACAAGTGCCATCAGACCAACAAAAGGGCATATCATAGTAGCACTAATCGGTATTATCATTTGCAGAGCAATTGAATTTATCTCCTTTACATTATAATCATCTATTTATACAAGAAGATAGGAGATAACCCATGTGTTTACCAACAGTGATGGGTATAACAAATTACCAGCTCAATTCCTAAACACACTACAAGACAATAACAAATGAAAACAAACTATGCACGGATGGACAATGGTGGAATATGCCAACATTCCCCCCTTATTACATCATTGTTTTAAAGTACTAATAAGAGAACCCTGAAATGTTTCAAACTTCACACGTGCAAGAGGCTTTGTGAAGATATATGCACGTTGTTCTTGAGTTGAGTAGAATTGGAGCTGGATGTTGTTTTGTTAACATGTTCTCGAATGAAGTGATAGTCAACTTCAATATGCTTTGTCCGTTCGTTAAACACTGGATTACGAACAAGCTTGAGAACACTCTGATTATCACAATAGAGGACGCTAGGCTGGTTTTGAGGTACCCCCAATCCTTCTAATATGTCACGTAGCCAAACTGCCTCACAAACTACTGCACTTGCTGCACGATATTCTGCCTTTGTTGAGGAACAAGCAACTGTGGCTTCCTTCTTACTTCCCCAGGAAATAGGACCTAATCCGAGGAAGAAGACAAATCCAGAAGTGGATTTTCTATCATCAATACAACCTACATACTCTGCATCCGTGTACCCAGTTAAGAAGAATTGATCATTCTTTTTATATTCCAAACCATGATCCATTGTACCATGTAGATAACTTAATACCCTTTTTGCTGCTAGCCAATGACATTTCTTTGGTTCTTGCATGAATCATGAAAGATAATTAACAGCAAAATTGATATCTGGTCTAGTATATGTCAGGTAAATCAGACCTCCAATCATTTGACGATAGAGAGTTACATTCACCTAAGGAGATATATTAGATGTAGATAACTGCAAACTTGATTCCATAGGTGTAGAAATGGGTTTGGAATCCATCATTTTGAATTTCTCAAGCAGTGTCTTGGCATATTTCCTTTGAGATACAAAAATATGGTGAAATGTTTGCCATACCTCTAAAACGAGGCAATAGTGAAGTAGCCTGAGATCTGTCATATCAAAGGCCTTCTTGAGATCATTCTTGGTTGTCTCAGTCATTGCTTATGAGCTGCCTGTGATAACTAAGTCATCAACATATACAATAATGATCACAATATCCCCCCTTGATCCTTGAGATAGAGATTTGGATCATATGGATGCCTAGTAAAACCATGTTTTAGCAACTGTTCATCAATTTTAATATACCAAGCTCTTGGAGCTTGTTTGAGACCATATAGGGACTTGACAAGTTTGCATACCTTTTCCTCTTTACCAGGTGCAACATATCCTTCTGGTTGAGTCATATAGACCTCTTTCTTAAGGTCCCCATTAAGAAAGGCACTTTTTACATCCATTTGATACAATTTCCATCCAAATTGAGCAGCTAAAGCAAAAATCATTCTAATGGTTTTTATCTTTGTAGTGGGAGCAAATGTTTCCTCATAGTCTATTCCTTCTTTCTGGGCATAACCCTTGGCTACAAGTCTAGCCTTATGTATATCTATACTACCATTTGTTTTATACTTAGTTTTAAAAATCCATTTACAACCAATTGCTTTCTTACCAGGTGGTAGATCAACAAGCTCCCATGTGTTGTTTTTCATCAGAGTTTGATACTCTGCATCCATAGCCTCTGTCCAAGGCTTTGATTCTAGTGCTTCCTGAACATTGGATGGCTCAAAATTTTCAACAACTGAAGTCATTAGTGCAAAGTTTACCTCATTAAGAGCCATGCTATGAGTCCTCGGACATGAAGTGGAAGTGTCTGTGACTCCATCTAACTTTGCATCTCGAATGGTACTAGTGTACCACTTTGGTAAAGGTTTTGTAACATTGGTGGGTGTTGACTAATTATCAACATGCCAATCATTTTTACCATCCATGTTGAAAATAGGAGCACTATCTAAAGTAGATGATGATGCAAGAGGAGAACTTACATCATTTTTCTCATCAAAAATTACATCAATACTAATGTATATCTTCTTTGTATTGGGATCCATAAGGCGATATGCTTTCGATTCATTACTATATCCTAGAAGAATACATTTCATTGATTTTTCATCTAGCTTCTTCCTTTTTTGTTTAGGAATGTGCATATAGGCAGTGCATCCAAACACACAAAGATGAGAGATAGAAGGCTTTACCATTGTCCATGCTTCTTTTGGTGTAATGCCATCAAGTGCTTTGGTTGGTGCATGATTCAAAAGATCAACTGTTGAGTGAACAACTTCAACCCAATATGCACACTCTAGTTGAGAATCTTTGAACATACTTCGGACCATCTCCACGAGGATGCGATTTCTCCTTAAAGCAACTCCATTTTGTTGAGGTGTGTATGTTGTAGTCAGTTGACACTGAATTCCATTTTCTTTCAGATATGTGGAGAATTTTGTGTTGGTGTATTCAACCCCCCTCGATCTAAGTGAAGGACACGAATACAGTGATTCGTATTTTTCTCCACCTGAGTGCGAAGCTCTTTGAAATATGATAAAGATTCATCTTTATGCTACAAGCAATATACCCACATTTTCCTTGTATGATCATCAACAAACAGCTTAAAGTACTTGTAGCCATTGTGACTACGTGAAATAGGCCCGCACAGATCGGTATGCACCTGCTGCAAAGGTTGGCTTGCACGATGCTCACTAGGATAGAAGGCTGCTCTATGTTGTTTTCTAGCAATACAACTAGAACAAATAGCACTCGACTTCTCAAGTGAGGGAAGCCCTTTGACCATGCATTTCTTACCAAGTGTTAGCAAGTAACTAGTGCTTAAATGAACAAATCTACGATGCCAAAGTAGAGCAAGATCTTCATCCTTAGTCACTAAGGCTTGATTATTAGCAACTGTATCAAGCCTGAACATTTTTCCAATCTCAGTAGCACTGGCAACAATCTTTTCATTTTTAGACTTTTCTTTGATAAGACAAACCTTTGCATCCTAATGGCCCGATCAAAATGTATCCTTCACCAATCCACCATCATTCTTCCACGCAGGATCGAACTATGGTAAATCACGATGTAATGTCCTTGGAAAAATCCGACTTGTTTTTCCACTTTTTAGATCTTGAACATTTCCTCAAACAGTTGGCATGTAAAGTCTGAACTTGTTGTTTTGAGTTTTCAATTTGATTTGGATTGCTTTTGAGTGATGCAAATGATCTTTAAGTGTGTTCTAAAAGATACTAAACAGCTAGCAAATGGACTTAAATGAAATGCAATATGTTTTTGTATTTTCTTATGTATATAAATGACTACTTATGAAACTGTGCACTTACAGCAATAAGACATTTCGTCATACAATTTGCATCCAAACTCCTTATGCCTCCAAATGATATTGCAATGATATGTAAATGATTACAAGCTTAAACTGATATGCAATCAGATCTATTACATCAATATTTCGCTCTTCTTCCTAGCATGAATATGACTGAAAATGCATTGCCAATACTATTGTTTTTGAGTCAGCATTACAACTTAAATATTATATGTTGCAATATGAATGGTTACAGCTGAAATGCAAATGCCAAGACTCTTGGCTTACAAAATAGATAAATGCATACAAATCTGGTATAAATTGACAACTACAACTATGATGCATAAACTGTAAAGAACCTGGAATATAGTTGCAGCAACCCCAAAGTAGTTTGATTCTCCTTGAAGAAGACCAGGTTGTGCTCCCAAGAGGTGCGCCCAGCCTTCTTCAAGTCTAACTATGCCTTGAGAATTTATTTAGAATTTTTGGTGGCCTCTAATGAAAAAATCGCCCCTCACTAAGAGGGACGCCCCTGCTGCTTGAGAAGGAATGCAAATAAAAATTAATCTCAACCCCTAGCCCTTCCAACTTGCTGTAAAAATGGCTGCCAACTCAAAAAGGAGACAATCCCTCCAATACCCACAAAATTGTGTCCCCTTAGTGAAGAGCAATGAATGAAAATGCAATTCCTCCCATGGCTGGTCTGCAAACTGAAACAAAATTACAGACCTCAAATAACTCACCAAACTTCTCCAAAAATATTCTCCAATGGCTGCAATTAGCTCAATGACAAAGACTGAAGTATCCCCCTCCACTATCCAACTAGGGTTGATATTTCACAACCGAAATTGGCACCTTAGAGTCTTCAAACCCTCAGCCAATGAAAGCATTCAAGCTCTCTTTCTACCATGCAAGTATGTAAGAACTAATAAAATCCAAGTGTGCTTGAATGACTAGCAATGAGCTTCTTATATACTTTTTCTAACCCACCTCCAAGAAGTTTATAGAATATTTTATTATTTTATTATTTAAGTGACTTTTTGATATATCATTTTATTATAGCCACTTTATTAAATTAATTATAATAAAGTTACCTTTGAGATATTATTTTATTAAGATAACTTTATTAAATAATGAATTTAATACTCCACTTTTATTTAATTAAAATAATCAATTAGTCATCCTTATGAAATATCAATATTTGGACAACTTAATTAATTAATTAAATTAAATTACTCTGCCTCCAAATCGGGGACATGACACACAATGCTAACAAACAGAAGTTGCCACGGATCAAACATGCGTCTTTGAGCCGCAACAAGATATACAAGCACTCTGCCTATTTTACAAAAACAAAGGAGTGCAATGCACCTCCAAGAAACCAATACATGAGAGAATCATCGCAGCTGAGAATGATATTCAACTCCTTTCAAGGCACCTAAACCGGAGGCATCTCAAACTCCTATAATACACCAGCTGCCAATAATATCTCTACATCACAATATTTTAGGCACAAAATCACTACAGCTCTAATACTATATTATCATTTGCAGAACAATCGAATTTATCTCCTTTACATTATAATCATCTATTTATACAAGAAGATAGGAGATAACCCATGTGTTTGCCAACAGTGATGGGTATAACAAATTACCAGCTCAATTCCTTAACACACTACAAGACAATAACAAATGAAAACAAACTATGCACAGGTGGACAATGGTGGAATATGCCAACAATCGGAATCAGGAATGACTCAGGAAACCAAAATCATTGTTGTATTCAATTACTCAGGATTTAATCCAGAAAAAAATGGAAAATAAAAAAACACTGAAAATTCAATAAAAGTAGGGGAAAATGTTGTTTTGTTATTTAAAGCCAAACAAAGGGAAAAGAAATACTGCTTTTCCATCCAGCACAGCCCTAGCCAATTTTTATCTTTTTTTCTTTTTAAATCTGTAGTTGGAATATAGGGGTGGCAGCCCCAACTGGGTCGAGGTACAGCACCCCTCACAGGGTTTGGGGACAGTGCCTCACATTCCCTGTCATAATATAGTACAGAATTGAGAGACGGAATCCCTGCCACCAATCCCAAACTAAGGCTAGAGGGACCTTCATGGAACATTCCATCTGTCCTACTATTATCACTTACAACCAAGCTCCGAACCTAAGACAGATTACCATTCATGCTGTTATCTGTGGCCAACCTGAAAACATCTCAGAAGAACATTCATATTCATAAATTCTTTGTGCAAGTATTTTTTTGGAGACAATCTTTGAATTCCTAGTGCTAGAAATCATATCAGGAAAGTTTTAAACATTATATAGATAAAGAATGCATAAATTACCATATTCAGAATCCAATAGCATTTAGCAATGAATAGATTATGGAGATAAGAAATTTTATAGATTTCAATTACCTTTCCTAGAAAATACATGCCTCTAGACCAGCATGGACTCATCTACAAAAATAAATTAAGTTTCAACACACCTTTCATAGGATCACACTCCCCTTAAAGAGTTGACTTTGGCCTTTGAGTGACCAAAATCGTTTTTTTTTGTGTTAGTTTTTGTGTAACATCTAGCAAGGAATGACTCCCCATACTTAACCAATATGTGGGAACTTGATCCTTTATCAACAGTAATAATATTAAGCTCGAGGATGGACATCTGGTCAATCTCATCCTCACAAGGCTTGAGATTTAGGACAGGGTGGATGCTTCTGTGTGTGGGAAATGCATGTTCATCAATCTCAGAGATCACCAAATAATCAAGAGTCAAATACTATAAAAAATATTTCATGAGTTCAACTAATATCTATAGAATTATTATAGATTATAAGTTAAAGAAAAAAAAAATCCAATGAATAAAAATCTACTGTGTAGCCTCTACCAGATTCAACATGTTGTACCCAAACCAAATTTTTTGCTTCATCAAGGCATTTTGCATGAAATAGTCTAAACCTTGCTAAAATGTTGTAAAACACAGTTTTGGGCAATATCAAGCATGGAGTTTTTGTCAATAGTTTGTCAGTCAAAGTCAGTTATATTGAACAAAACCTGAAGCAGTAACTCAGAATGGAGCTTTTCACGATGGAGGAGCATCTCACGACGGCATTTCACATTGCACACGGTCATTTCAGTGATCGAAACAGAGTTTTTAGTGATCAATTTATGAAGATTTTTCAAAGGAAAAGTCAGAAAGTGCAAGTATAGCCCAGGGGCGCCCAACTTGTTGGAGGTCAAGATCTTGTTTAAAATGCTCGAGCATACAGTCAATCTCTTCAGAATCAGTCTGGCTATCCATCGAGCTACCCAGCGAGGCGTTCCGAGAACCACAGCTCCGGCAAATCGCGACAGAAGTTAAAATCCCTAAATTGTCAGATGTGAGAAATTTGTCATTTTCAGGCAAAAGCGCGCCTCTAGCCTGAGGGCGCCCATCTTGAAGCAGGGGTAAATCTCAACAGTTTCGATGCCGGATGTACCAATTTGTTCACAACCAGGTCTACTTATCCGATGGAGGTCGCTACGCTTCATCCGACTCTCGAAATTAAAGGCACGTCCAAAGATCACCAAATGGAGTTTTCACGCTATGAGCCTCTCCGCTATGCCCAAAGGTAAAGTATGTCAGTAAGCCGCTTAAAGGGCCTCCGAAAGCGGGGTTTGCGGCGGAAGCCACGACGTAGTATTCTCAGCTTCAGTCTAACGCATCATTCGCCTTTTGTCGATCCGACGCCTCGTGGTCGGGCGAGATTCTACTAAGCACGACTTTTACTAAAGTGACCAACAAATGGTTTTCAGTGTATTTTCATAGTCTTAAGGCGCCCAGCCTTTAGGCTGGTCAGACGAGCCCGTTCACGTTCGAAGTCTTCACGACTATTGAGTGTAATCAATTTATCTTTCCAACGAGCATAG
>VDFB02116569.1:0-23364 GCA_007258455.2 Sequoia sempervirens | reverse complement strand
CGGGTTAGAAACGCGGGAGATATTAATATTTGATCATCTTGATTAAATATTAATTAATTAACGCTTATAATATAAAGTTATAATTTAATATTATAACTTAAAAGTGAATTCCTTGAGGGGTGCGCCATCATGAAGAAAGGGGCCAGTTTGATATTTTAATTAAGAATTAAATATTCAGTGGAGAACTATGGAAAAGTGAAAATATTAAAATATGAATATTTCATTAAAACCCTATTTTCAAGGGAATCGCACTTTTCATGTATTTGAGGGTTTGCCTTGGGATGGGAGCCCAATTATGAGATTATTGAATTTGATATTGATCAATTTTTGGTCTGAGCCTGAGACTTAGGGTTTCACGTTCGATTCCTTGGAGAACGAGCCATCTCCAGCGGAAAGCAGTTCAGAGAGTGTGCAATATCACTCGATTTATTGCCTACAGAGGTTTTCTCATTCTGAGAAAACTACAGAGCTTTCAGAGATTGTTATTGGTCAGAGATTCTTCAGTGTTTGTGTCCAGACAGTGTTTCCTTACCTAGGCGCACCTTTTTTCAGAGGATTACACAATGATTTGGTTGAAGCCGTACAAGCATTAATTGCAGCCTGACAGGCCGTACTTTACCAGCAGGCCGTACCTCTTAAGAGCCGTACTTATCACATTGGAAGAGACGCCTTGATCTGAGGGTTCCAGTTTGCATCAGAATTGGCGCCTACCCTGCTGGAGTCTTTTACAACCATCAGACATAAGGAGAAGAGGTCTATTCATTTCTGCCGTACCTTTTGTACCTTCAGCCGTACCTCTGCTGCAGCAATTTCCAGGTTTTTAAAACATTGAAAATACTTCATTTAATTCGTTATATGCTTCTGGGTATTATTGTAATCAATTGAAAAGTTGAATAAAGGAGACTGGCATTGATGTTGTTGCATTTCCAGAGCTTTTAGATTTTATTTGAATTTATTGCCATTTATTATCAAATTCGTACCTTCTCAATATTGCATCAAAAACACAAAAAAATCTCAAAAACCTAAAACGTCAGAAAAAACTTGAAATATCAGTTAGATCATTGTCAGAGGGAAACCAGGGGTTTCTACACATGAGTCTAAAATTAATTCAAAATGGAAGAATGTCGTAGACACCGATCTTGGACATGTCGACTTCAAGGAGTTCAAAAGAAGACTATATGACGTAATGGACTTCCAACACCAATAGCCGCGGATGGTCAGAACGCAGCCGGATTCCGCCTGCAATGGATTGTGCAGAATTGATGGTGGAGTGTGCTATCCACTATGATGCTAAGAAGAGGTAGATCGTTGCACCTGATGGCAGAATTTTGGCACACTTAGGCGAGGTGGTGATCCAAGAAACCTTCGGCATCCCAATACATTCACAGACTGTCTATAAGACCAAGGAAGAAGCCAAGAAGTTATATGGCAGCCAACCAGACTTGTGCGCCACAACTGTTAACAAGGCATGGCTGGACAAACCTAAGTTGTCAATAAAGAAGATGCCCAAGAGACCCCACCGGATAGACTTCAAAGAAGATTTTGGGGACATCATCTTGATGCTAAACAGAATAGCCGACAACCCTCAAGGTGCCTTTCTCGAGAGCTGGATGTATATTTCATAGATGAGATCACTTCTGGCGTAAAAATGTTCAATTGGTCATGGATAATAAGTGACAATCTCCACGAGCAATTAATCAATCTGGAAGAGACTAAGTCTTTTCACATGAGCTCGTATATTGTCTACTTATTGGCCAGATCATATAAGTATCCAGGACTAATTTGCAAGGGCAAGGTTGGCAGCGGGGAGAACGAACTTAGACCTTATGACTGCTACCCACAACTCCAGTTGAAGGAGAAGGCTCATTTCAGAAGGGTGCATGATGCCTTCCTAATGCATATTACTAGAACACTTCAAGGAGGAGTGCACTAGAGGCTGAGTCATGAGGCGAAAAGTCTAATCAGTAAATACGGATCTTGGTTCATTTAGTTCCCGAAATTTATGTATGTCAGGATCCAGGGGTTTACTGGAAATCCCTATAAATTGCCCATTTATCTGACAAATCGGATGGTCCTGCTTGAAGTCCTGAGATACTTAGAAGAATATGAAAACATCCAGAGGCGAACCAAGAAGGCATCTGTTACATTCCCATTTTACATCAAGAATATGTTAGAGTCTTGTCCATCAGCACAGGCAGCTAAGAGTGCCAGGTTGGAGATTTAGTGGTACCCCTTCACAGCCTACAAGTCCAGGGTTAACTTTGACCCACATCATCATATGCAACCAATAGATGGAAGGAGGTACAAGCATAGAGTGGAATTGGAAGACTTCTGGGCAAATGCCACTGATGAATATGAAGTCAGATGGTGATTATGGTCCAGAATGCCATTAGACTTCATGAGGGCAATTGAGTTCTGCTGGGTACCTGACCAGTTACAAGATGATGGAAACTACATCCAGCCACGCTTCGAGGAGAGTCGACCTCTTCCTCCCGTGAGATGGTCAGAACCTGAGCACGTGGACTTAGCAACGTTAATGAGGCCATTAGTCAAGTACTCTTAATGGTGGGTTGACCATCATGTCTAGGAGATGAGACAGAGAAGAATAACACTCACGTATAATTTACTGAGCGAGTCAGAATCGTATTCCTCCAACGCCGGTGCATCCCATTAGGACTTGGCTGAGATTGGAGAGAAGAGGAAAGAAATAGTGCCAAGTGCAGAACCTGTCCAAAAAAGACAAGGGAGAACCATCTCATTCAGCAGCATCTCGAAATATTGACGAACTGGTGGCTATCATAGATGAGTCCTTGGTCGAAATGATTGTACCTCCTACAGTTCAGGAAGAAAATAATGAACCTATTCAGCTGGATGACAAGGAGCCCTCATCACCTACGGGTACAGAAATACTAGGTTCAGACAATGAGATGGAAGTCCGGAACAATGACTTCGAAGAGGGAATGATTTCCGCTCTCAGAGAAGTCGTGGATACTCCAAATGAGGAGGATGTTCCGGTAGAGGATGGGATTGAGCAGCCAACTATTCCAGATTGGCTAATGGAAAGGATGAAGATTCAGGCACCTGCAGAAGCCCAAGAGGAAGATGATACTACAGATTTCTTGGCAAGGTTGGAACAGTTTGCAATCAAGAAGCCTGCCAAGAAATTCTCCACTATTCAGAGGGACGAGAGAGGCAGTCGTTCTATGCATATTGCAGTACCCACAGTGGACAAGCCACAAGACGAGATCACTCCTCAAGACTACGCCATAACCACTGTAGATCTTGGCCCAACCATAAAAGGCCAAGAAGTGGAGGAATTAGATAATTTCGTCTCGACCATCAAAGTGAGGCTGGAAAAGTGGCCAAAAGGGTATAAAGAAGTTGAGCCTAAAGGGGGTACATCTGACATCGGCCCGACCACTTGATCCCGAGGGGTGATCACGGTGGCTCCTCCTCTCCTCAATCCTTCACAAGAGATGACCAAGGAGGTAGAGCAAGGGATAGTGACAGCCAAGGAAGCTCAGGACTGGATGGCGAGCGAAGGAATGGAAGCGGCCTTGTTCATGGAGAAGCTGGCACTCGCTTATGGGTGGAAACCTCGTCTTCTTTCAGAGCTTGTTGATATAGAACAGCAGAATGTATTCGAGGATATCACGAGGAGAGCTTATTCCATGCCTCAAGATCCTGAAAGACACTCAAAGAGAGGAGTTAGTTTGCTAAAAGTGATTGTTCTTGAGGAAGCTGACATATGATTTTCATCAGCGGTTTGAAGTGACTATATAGAAGAAGATTTGGAGAAGGCAAAAGCGGATGGACTTAGAATGGAAAAGAAAAGTCAAGGAAATTTAGGAGAGAAAATTTGTGTGACAGCTGCGGAGGTGTTTGATCTTGAGATTATCCGAGAAAAAGACATGCAGCTGGAGGAGTTGAAACGAAAGGTTCAAGAGGTCTTCTTCTCGGCTACTAGACCACTTCTGAGATAGAAATTTGCGAGAGTGGCAGGTCTTTCAGCCATCCAGAATGATTTTGGGAAGCAGGAAGCGGATTGGGCAAATACCTTTGCCAAATGTGCAGAAAACTTGGATGGACTCGAATTCCGGATCAGCATGCTGCCACCCGTCACGATGGAGGTCATCACAGTAGTGTCCAGGTTCATCGAACGCAATGCTGCTCATGAGGATAAGGACGCCTCTCCTAGATGATAGCTGCAACTGCCACTTTACTGATTGTTTTCTAGTTGATAACTCATGTTATTTTGGGTAACCCTAATTAGGGTTGAGTTGTAATAATCTTGGCCGTCGAAGTTGTTTTAATCTCGGCCCTTCATTTGATTCTTGAAACTCTATTTAAATTGGTGATCTCTCATTTTTCATTTGTAGTGGAAACGATATATGAAATTGTTGCATTGAGACTATTTCCGATAGTAAAAGCTCTTATGCATGATTTGCTTTGAACAACTTTTATTGTCAAATAGTAAGCGAGGTTACATATATTCTTCTACCATAGCTTAGAGATAGATTAAAGTTAGAATTGAGTTAAAATAGAATTTGCTTTGAATGTTTCGGTTAAATGAATGAGAGATTGATCGTATAGATTCAATGGTGAAGTCTTGCTCATACTTTCTTCGAATGGATGATTTGCATTCGATGTGTAAAATTAGCTTGAGCTCATAATTGTGGAAGCTTAACTTCAGTCTCATTCGAGGCTTGAAAATCATTATCACACCCCTTGAAGATTGCACCCACTTTGCGTAAGTTGTCCAAGGGAGGCGAAACAAAGTGCGGTTATCCTTTCACCGAGTCTTTACTGTCTCTTGAGTTCTTAGGCGTAAAATAGATTCTCTGAACCCTTATCTTTTGCCATTTTTTTTGAGATCCAAATTGAAGTCCTACCCAAAGAGCCTTTTAATGATAAATCTGCCTAAGTCCCTAACTTGTAAGAAATCGCCCAGCGTAAGTCCCCTTGTTTATTACCAGCATATCACAACGCCCATTGAGCTTATCCACACGTCAAGACCTGACAAAAGAAACCTTGGAATCGCCATATGATCTTCTCGCAATCTTAGCATACGCGGTGGTTTTTCAAGAGAGGATAAAGTGTCTTTGGACATTTTATTCTGAAGTGTTATGTGGATGATAAAACGTACACCAACAGGTCCCAAGAAGACTTCAGGGACAACACTCTAAATTATGGTGATCTATGTGTTCTATACTTGAAGACAGTCAAATATGATCAGACATAGACAAGACAAGAATACTTAGAGCTGAAACAGTAAATTGTATTTAGTTCATGTGATCTCTATATAGAATACTCTTGAGAGATATCATGATTGTTATCTTCTAGCTATGCCTATACTATAAATTTGAGGCTTGATGTTAACTTGCAGATCTTTGCATTTTTGTTCTAATCTCTATCCCTAATTTTTCTCCTATCAGCAAGTAGCATACAATTAGACTTGTTATTGCTCTTGTCAGATGAATGTTTAGAGTGCCTTTTTGAATGGGGATTTGTAGGAGGATGTATATATTATTCAACCTCAAGGCTTTGAGGTTATTAGTGTCGAGTCCCTGGTATGTAAATTGGTAAAAGCCTTGTATGGACTCAAGCAGACACTTAGGGCTTGGCATGCCAAGATGAATAGTTACCTTCATCAAATTGGATTTTAATACAATCATATGATACTTTGTATACTTGAGTTAGGGCAATCACATTGTTATTTGGTTTTGTTTGTGAATGTTCTTATTGGCAGCTATGAAAAGATGAATACCTTAGTGAAGAAGGAATTGCATAATGGGTTTGAAATGAATGATCTTGGCCTTCTTAATTACTACTTAGGAATTGAAGTATATTAGTGCACTTACAATATCTTCATTTCTCAATCTAAGAATATTTCAGTCATATTGGACAATGTCAATATAACATATGTTAATCCTATTATTGCTCCCATGGAAGGCAACATGATGTCTTAAAATGATTGTGGTGCTTTTGTTGATGGCACCATGATTAGGCAATTAATTGGGAGTTTGATATACTAATTGAATACTTGGCCTAACATACTCTTTGTAATTGGTGTTCTATCTTTGTTTATGCAGGATCTATTGGAAGGTTGGTGCATTCGTCCCCTTGGATAGATTGGTGCTTTTCTAGCCCACTACGGATTCCTGACATGGCTTAACTGCCTCTCATGGATCTTGTATAAATCTAGCGTTTGTATCAGGCGTTAATAGGTCGATCTTTTGGCTCAATGACAAAGCCATTGCAACAAATGGGTATTAGAGTGATGTCACGGGTTTGAATCTCGCGGTTGCATTGGGGGGGGGGGTTGTTGGAAGGTTGGTGCTTGTCTAGCTCACCGCAAAATTTGTATCATGGCTTAACCGCCTCTCGTGGATCTTGTATAAATTTGGCATTTGTATCAAGTGTTAATAGGTTGATCTTTTGGCGCAATGACAAAGCGATTGCAATAGGATCCTTGGGAAAGTCATTGGAATGCAACCAAGCATACACCTTGTTATCTTTAGGCAATGGAAAATTATGGCCTTGAGTATTGTCAAAATTCAAATTTCCAACTTGTTGAATATTTTGATGCAGATTTTGGTGGTTGTGTTGATGATAGGATATCCACTTAGGTTACACCATGCACAATGGCTCAATTTGTATTGCTTGGTGTAGTGTTGTCCTTGTTTTCAACACACCAAATTTTAAACTTTTATGTTTCTCCTAACCACAAACACCTCAAGTATTTTCAGTTTATAGATTATTTGTTTGATCAAAATTGTCATCTAAGGACTTTTGTCACAGGTCGTTTACACTGTGTGCTTCCCATGTAATTTGTCATAATTGTTCCAAGTTTTAGTGTTCAATTGATTTTTATAGGTTATTTGCATCAAATTTGGATACCTATTGCCAATCTGAAAGACAGTTCTTTGCCATTCTAGTTCAGATCCAAGTGTAGTCACACAAATTGGTAGGATTTGTGAAAACAATTAAATTTGAAAATTTATGAGAGATGATGCAAATTCCTTTTATGGGGATGTTCCTGATAGTATTTTGCCTAATGTGGCAAGTATTTAGGTCAAAACATGTTTCGGTTTGTGAGATATTAAAAGTTCAATTTTTCACCATGTAGTTTGCAGAAACAATTAAATTAGGAATTTAATGGAAGCTGGAGCAAAATGGTTTGATAGGAGGTTTTATAACATCGTTATTGACTATGTGGCAAGGTTTCATGAGAAAATATTGATCCAATCAAGAGTTATGCTTGTTTTCTCCTCCAGCATGTTCACAAGCTTTTAAAACATGCTCTATGAAGTTAAAAGGTTGTGAAAATGTAAAAAAGGTTGTGAAAACTGAAAATTAACAACCCACAACTTATTGAGTGGGATGAGGTTGTGAAAATTCACAACTCATAACTCACAACTCAAAGTTGCCAAATGGTTGTGAAGATGTCTCAAACAACTGATGACTGAATTTTTGCAAAGGAAGAGGTAGTTATTACAACTACCCAAAGAAATAAACACCTCTAGATCTACGTTGTGTGTGCATGGATGAAAGACTATTGGTGTCTGCATAACGACCTTCTAGTTTTCATCTTTTTTTTAGATTAGTAGGTAATCTCTCATAAGTCGAGTATAGCTACTGCCATTGGAATTTCATCAATAAGGGTATCCAAGATTGGAAAAGCTGAGTTTAGTATGGAGCTCTCTAGTAACCAGTCTAGGCTTAGTGTCAATAGCCAAGTGTTGTAAGTCCATAAAGGCCTTAGATTTACAAGGTTGCTATATAGGTCATTAAAGTCTTGTGTCTGTAAGAAAATATTGCAAGCAGCTTGAGATATAAATTTGTGGTTTTGTGAGAAGATGACTGCTAGAGGTGTGAAATCAATAGCTATTGGGTATGGGAGAAGATTGACTTTGTAGCATGTGCAAGGATAATTGATGATGAGCTCATTGTTCTCTTGAAAAATATAATCCTAGATTTTGATTATGTTAATGATGTGGGATTGTTGGCTGTAGCTCAAAGATGCTCCTTGTTAAAGTATTTGCAGTTGTAGTGTGTAAATGTAACAAACGATGCATTACAATATGTGGGTGGATTGTGCCTACCATTGAAGACATTGGCACAATGCAACTTCCAAACATTTACTGATAGGAGCCTTGTGGCAATAAGGAAGAGGTGTCTTATTATCTAAGCAAAGGACGCATATTTGAGTGGTAATATTATCATGAAGGATTGTCAATGCATAGGGCCTAGACTTATTGAAAATAGTGTAGAAGAAAAAGAAATAATTTGTTCAAGGGCCATGGCACTTTTTCGTGAATCTTTGTTTTAGATTAGTTGGACAGAGGATCGACTCAAATCTCTAACCGATCATCACCGGTAAACAATAGTTTTCAATCCTTGATAACACCACTATTTGATTTCATACAAGCCAAAATTCATGTGAGTTCTGAATTTGTCAAATGTTTTTGAAATAGTCTTTGGGTGCCATTTTTTCCATTATTGTCTCAGTTCTTTTGGGCATTCTTCTTCTCTCTTTGGAAATTGAAGCAAGCATATGGATAGGAAGAAAGCATGACAAGTCATGTTGATGAAGGTGTTGATGATAAGGAGGATAAGGTCCGTGCAAAAGCAGTTATAACTGTTCAAGAAATCGATGTAAGATTGTAATTTAGGAGCTCGCCATCTCATGGAATGCCAAGATTGTAGAGTATGTACAAAGTGGATTGGTTGACAAGGTTTTTGAAACTATCAAACAAACATACTTGGTAGGCATGAAGCCAAAATTAATGACCTTTGTGAGCATTTTCTCCACTTGCGCTCTATGACAAAATGGAAGCTTTGGAATAAGGCTACGAGTATTTGTTGAAGCATAGAAGATAGAGGATTGCCAACTTCCTTGGCAAGCATGCATGCAAAATATGAAGGAATAGTCAAGGTGCATGAATTTTCATACAAAATATCTCAAAGAAATGTTGTCCCATGAAATGTGCAAAATGGTTTGTTGAAAATTCTTTTGAAACTTTCAAAGCAAATGCATTTGTAGGTTCAAAGCCCAAATCAACAATCCCTTGCCTCTACCTTAAAAAGAGGCAAATTCTTAATTGCACCCCATATTTTGATTTAAAAGGATGCAATGGTTTTGTCTCACACTCAAGAATCTAGCAGTTCTAAAACCCATTTGTTTTCGTTCTACTTTTCATTTATTGTGGATAGATGGAAACAACAATCGTGAGGAGATTGATTTCAATCCTTTCCTATCACAAATGCATGCAAAATAAGAAGTATAGACAAGGTTGTATACTATGTGGGAAAATGCTTCAAAAATATGTCCTCATGGAATGCAACCCTTCTAGAATATGCATAAAATAGATTGGTTAAAAAGGGCTTTCAAAACCCTTTAGCAAATGCATGTGGCAGGTGTAATTCCAAATTCCATAACTTTTGCAAAACATCCTCTCGATTTATGCCGAAATTGGAGCTCTGGGTTGGGGTATAGACACTCATTGAATGCATGCATGAAAAGTACAATAGATGTGAGATATTGCAAGATATGTGCATAAAGGATTTATTGAAATGGTTTTTGAAACAATTTAGGAAAAATGCAATAGGCAGGTGTAAAGCGAAATTGTTCAACCAATACCAACATCCTCTCAACCTATGGCAAAATGGGAGCAGTAGTTGAGGCCAAAATGAAAGCAAAGTGAGATGTTGAGAAAGAGTCACATGAATAAAATGAGATGAAGATGATATTCCTATTGCTCAATGCATGAAAAGTGCTTCATTGCTAAGGAATCCTTTGCTAAGTTCACTTTCACTTCTCTCGATAAATAAGGTTGTCAAAGATAAAAGGTGTTCGAGATAAAAGACAAGAAGGTCATGATAAAGGCCAAAGAGAAAAAGTAAATAACAAGCAGCTCAAGGAGTTCTAAAGGTGGAAATTTTCCTCCTGGATTTGATGAAGGTTAGAAGTGGACAACTTTGGAGCAATGATTTACAAAGCATTAAGGTACAAAGAAACTCCTAGTGTAGAGCTCCTGTCATATATGCAAATCCTCCAATGAAGTTTGCCCTTATTTTAAATTTGGTTACATGGCTACAAATGATGCCATCACAAAAAAGATGAAGATAGAATGCACATTGTAGATTTCCAGATTACTCAAGGCAGCCAATGGGTTACACTCCTCCAAGACCTTGCTACAAGGCCAAAGAGCCCACCTCATTGTTTATATCTAAAGAATGGGCGATCCTATTTCAGAATATGCTTGAGGTGGAGGATCAGAGTTAGTTGGTAAAAGATTATGATATTGCTATCAGGATTCAACTGTGTAGTTTCGAGTCAAACTCATTGACCCATGTTTCATGAGTAGTGGTTCAACAAGAACCCATCTCTCATGATATTGAATGGTCCACTTAGCACTCATTGCATCTAGGTGATGCTCACAGGTGAAGCACTGGTCCGTCCCGAGGTCACCCATCCCAGATTTGCCCAGCTCTGCCGCTTAACTAGGAGTTTTCTCCAATGTTAAGCCCGGCTTTTGAGATTACCCCATTTGCAAAAACCTTCAGCAAGTGTTGTGCCTTATGAACCATTCATAATAGAGCCCCTTTTAGCTCATCAATTGATAAGTAGGAGGTATTTTCCATAGCTGTCAAATTATGATATTGCTATCGATTCAACCGTGTAGTTTCGAGTCAAACTCATTGACCCATGTTTCATGAGTAGTGGTTCAACAAGAACCCATCTCTCATGATATCGAATGGTCCACTTAGCACTCATTGCATCTAGGTGATGCTCACAGAGGTGAAGCACTGGTCCGTCCCGGGAGGGCACTGGTAAAAGATTATCAAAGCTTTTTGAAACTTTTGACATTCCATTTGAGTTTCATGTTGTGCCTACGATGGGTGCTGATGTTCAAATCCATATGCTTGAGGCCTAACATAGGGATACATTGCTTGTGAATTTTCCTTTTCAATTGCATCATTTGCTTGATGAAAATTTAAACTCAAGCAACCATAAGGATTGAATATTACTGATGGTAAAGAGATTAAGGCCAAATTGTTGATGAATAGGTAACTCATGTATTGGAAGAAGATACAATACCTACTCCAACAAAACTAATAACTTGTTCTTTCTTTGAAGTTATGGGTCTTGTTGATTCGTGTTTTATGACATAACAAACATTCTAGAATAAAGTGTCAAAGACGCTATATCCCCTCTTGAAAAACTACCTTATATGCTAAGATTGCAAATAAGATCATACAGTAATTCCAATGTTTAAGATGAGTGTGGATGAGCTCAATGGCTGATGTGATATGCTGGTAACACAAAGGAACTTATGCTAGGCTTGTTCAATTCATAATGAAGGTCTAGACAATGAAGCTCTATGGTTTGGGTTCCAGATCAAACAAACTGAAAAAGGAGATTGGGATTTAGAAGTTCTAATCTACTTCCTAAGAATTCAAGAGATGGTATTGACTTGGCGAAACTCGAAACCAAACTTTGTTTCGCCACGCAGAAATCACGCCAACTACGCAAAGCCAATGCAATCTTCAAGGAAATGTGCTTATGATTTTCATGCCATGAATAACTACCTTCCAATTGAACAATATTTATTCAGACAGAAGTTAAGCATCCACAATAAAGCTCAGGCTAACTTTACGCATTGAATGAAAATCATCCATTCAAAGAAAGTATGAGCAAAAAGTTTCACCATAAATCAATACTTATCAAATCTTGCATTCATCTAACATACATGAAATAAAATCTAAACTATGATGAGGGATAAGAACCATGACAACTCCAAAATAAGAGAAGTAATCACCATCAGAACAATGCATGCATTACTTATTACTTTGGCTGTCTTACAACAATTGCTTATCTCAACATGTTTTGCAACATGCTCCCCTCTCTCTTACAAATGAGGGGTGAGCTCAATTTATAGGCTCCCCAATTACAATTCAATGGCCAAGATTGATTTAGGATCAACGACCGAGATTACAAAAT
The DNA here is from genome assembly GCA_007258455.2 of Sequoia sempervirens. Lineage (NCBI taxonomy): Eukaryota > Viridiplantae > Streptophyta > Pinopsida > Cupressales > Cupressaceae > Sequoia > Sequoia sempervirens. The sequence goes on along the minus strand of VDFB02116569.1, from coordinate 11,357 downwards.
AAAACCCTAATTAGGGTTTGTTACAACTAACAACTCCTCGACCAATGAGAAAATTACATTCGAGGACACTTGTCCTTTTTGCTAAATATGAACCAACAGATAAAATAGAAAGTTGTTGCATGTTGATTTGAAACAATTTGATTGGTTGGAAGATGACGAGGCGCCACCTCAGCGTGCTGGACTTCCTTGGTCACTTTGGTCTTGTTCCTTAGAATATTTTCCCTGCCGATGACCTTATCCTTTGTGCTTTGATTTTGGATGACTTTGGCTTCTTCCTCTCACCTCGCCTTGGAGCACTTGTTTAGACTTGAAGTTATTAAGTCTTTCTTTCGGAATTGCTTTGGAATTCCTTCAAGTGCCTTGAATTTGGAGAGGAACTCCCCTGTGCTTTTGCTACAATGGAGGAAATTGGAACTTTCCCATACTTAGCCAACATTTGGCTATTCAATTTCATTCTGTAACACCTTCAAGATTCTGGCCATTTTTCGTGCACAAATAAACTTCGCCGGTGGATTTGTCTTCAATTTTGAATTTGGCTTGTGTAAGTTGGATGTACTTGACGATGTGCATGTCCTTGTCTTCATGATGCCAAATTCTTGGCGGACTTCTTGTTGGTCTTGCCATGTGCAAGGGTGGACTCCCCAAGTTTTCTTTCATCTCCCTTCAAGTCGGACTTTACACTTTCTTTGCCATTTCCCTCTTTGAAGATTCGCCTTGTGTAGTCGTCCACTTGCAGTAAAATAAAACAAATTTATTTCAGACTTTCTCTCTCCTAAAGATAACTTTTCAGGATAAGCTTTGAAAGATTTTTATAAATTTCATTTTCAAGCTTTTGATTTTCTCCAAAATGGCTAATTTATTTGATTTTATCTTTATTTTATTTTTAAATTTAGCCATGGCAAAAATTATTCATTAATCCCAATGTTGGATGAAGAATTTCATTTTCTCTCTCCTGAAATCTGGCCTCGTGCTGAATTTTTTTTAACACTCTCTCTCTTGATATCAAAGTGAATTTTGTTTCGAATTTAAAGCAAACTTCATATCTCTTCGTCATTTTCATCTTGGCACGAGCATATTTCATATTTAACTCTTCATTTCTATCTCCCGAAATCGGACTTCTCATTGTTTGCCATACTCTCTCTACAAGTTGGGCTTGGTGAACACTTTTCCATGGCGGACTTTGAGAGTCTTTTTCCATCTATCTTCAAATGTTGGAGGACCTCATGTCAAATTCTCCATGTCTCTCTCTTGAGGTCGGACCTCTTATCAAGTCTTCCATATGGCAAAGGTGATTTTCTTTTGGTTATCTCTTTGGGGTGTTGAAAAATAAATAATTAAAATAATTATTTTATGTGTTGTTTTCAACCCCTTCATTTTATGGCATTTATTTTCTTTTATTTAAGGCAAATTTGATTTTCCAAAATTTTTCTTGCTAATGCCTTAGGCAAAAATTTTTCTTTCCAATTTCACTTTGCCATAATTTTCTTTCCATCCAATTTCATCTTGCCATAATTTTCTTTCCGTCCATTTTATTTTGCCATAATTTTCTTTCCATCCATTTTATTTCACCATAATTTTCTTTCCGTCCATTTTATTTCGCCATAATTTTCTTTCTGTCCATTTTATTTCGCCATAATTTTCTTTCCGTCCATTTTATTTCGCCATAATTTTCTTTCCGTCCCAAGTCTCTGGCAAAATTTTCTTTCCATCTTCCTAAGCCATTTGGCAAAATGTTTTAGACTTAGAAAAATATTTCTCCAAGTATGGCGAATTTTCTCAAGGCCAAGCATATTTTAAACATTTCCAAAGTCCATATTTAGGCAAAAATTTTAATTTTTCTCCCCCCTTGGCATGGCGGACTTGCCTTAGTTTCTTTCCAACTCTACATAGGGTGGACTTTCCTTATGTTTGTGCCATTTTACACTTTGCTGGGCGGACTTGGCTTAAAGTCAAGCCAATTTAACCATTGCTTAGGGCGGACTTACCTCATCATCAGGACATTCCATGGGCGGACTTGGTCTCATGCCATGCCATTCTTTCCTTTGTCCAAGGGCGGACTTGCTACCCTCTCATGCCACTTCTCATTTTGTCCAAGGGTGGACTTTGCCATATGTCTTGCCATTTCAAGGCGGACTTCACCTCTTCTCATGCCGTCCTTTCATTTTGTCCAAGGCGGACTTGCCATACCTTCATGCCAGTTAAGGGCGGACTTTGCTCATTTCCATGCCATTGCTGGGCGGACTTAGTCTCATGTCTTGCCATTTCATCTTCTTCCAAGGGCGGACTTTGCTCATTTCCATGCCATTGCTGGGCTGACTTAGTCTCATGTCTTGCCATTGTTTCTTCTGGCTGAAGCTTTTTTGACATTAACTTGTTCCTTCTCCATGCTGGTTGGACTCCATACTTAGGCAAATTCATCATGAATTTCAGTCTCCTCCATGAATTTCTCAGATTTCTTCATGAATTTCTCAGATTTCTCACTATTCTCTTTGATTTCTTGACTGATTTTTCAGATTATTCACCATTTTTCTGTGATTTTTCCAATGATTTTTCCAGATTTTTAACATTTTTCAGAATTTTACCATGAATTCATAAAATTTTCAAATCGATTTTCTGAGAGTTCTGTTGAGTTTTTGGAACTTCTGAGTGGATTTTCGAAATTCGAGCCCCTTCCAAAAATAGGAACTCTGACAAAAATAGAAACTTTCCAAAAATAGCAACTTTCCAAAAATATCCCCTAAAAAATAGAAGTCCAGAATAGGCGAAAAATGCCAAAAATGAGGTCCCTAAAAAATAGGCGGTTCGGAGGGGCAATCCCCAAAAAGTAGATGTCAGAATTGACTGAAACGACAGTCGATCTTCATTCCTCGGGCCTCCTAAGCGTGATGATGACGTTTGCACAGTGATCTAGGCTCAATTTCTCCAACTTGAATCGGGTGACCATTCAAAACTCAAACTCCTCATTGTAAAAAGATTGGTGATTAGCAGACGCCAAGGCAAAAAAAGAAAGCAAAAAAAAAAGCAAAAACAAAGGGTCCCCATTTGCAATGGGGCGATGTGTGAAAAGGTCACAACAGGTCTCAAATTACCTTAATGGAAAAGTGGATTTATGTCACTTATTGTAATTTAGAGTTAGAAAATAAGCTTTATTTATGGAAAAATTGAGTAAAAACTAACTAGAATAAAGTTTATTTTTAAATTGTTATATTTCAAAAAGGTAGTTAGGAGGTAGTTATAAAGTGGTTACTAGGTTGTTATCAAAGGAAGCCTATAAATACAAGCCTATTGGTAGGAGCATAGTTTGCAAACTCGGTCTTGCTGCGGACTCAGCAGCCCAAAAATATGACTCAGACTCGGGACTCGACACAGACTCGGGAAAAGACTTGGCAAAAAAGAAAACCATAGTTTTACAAAAAAAAAGAACAAATTAATGCATTTAGAGAACATAAGAGCCTAATTTGATTATCAAACACTCAATTCAAAGATTACACATGTCATATGATCATCAAACACTCAATAATTGAAATTTCATCATTCATAGTCATCAAATACTCATAGTTTCAATGTATAACAGCATCATAAGTTTATAAATGTTTACATATAATCATGTCAAAATGACGAAAACATTAACAACCACATGTAATCTACATCTTCCTCTTTCCCCTCCCAATGGTACTCAATTTTGGATGCCTAGAACTAGAAGGTGCCCATGCTATAGTATCCAAACGAGGACTAGGAGATCAAGTAGGGGAAACATGATATTCAAATGTGCCTTCATCGTCCTCCATGGCATCCAATCTTGCTGCTGCTTCTTCTGCTACTGCTCTCTCTAATCTAGCAAGATCCTCATTAGTAAGGAAGGCATCAGCCTCATCATTTTGTTCATCAATAGTCCATTCACCATATGGATCAATGTCATCCAAGTCGATGGACTCGTGTGAAACATCCTCCACCTTTCTAGTTCGAAGGCGAAGGTTGTACTGAACAAAAACTAAATCATTTAGGTGCTGCTGAGTCAACCTGTTTCTCTTCTTTGTGTGAATGTTCTCAAATAAACTCCAATTGCGTTCACACCCAGAAGCATTGCATGGCTGCGACAAGACATGTATGGCTAGCTTTTGAAGATTTGGTGTGCTAGCACCATAGTTCTCCCACCATAGATCTTTAAAAACATGTTTAAAAATATAATCATTAAGAAATAAGAATAAAGTAAAAAATCTATATGTAAGAATCAAGTTTCTAATTTCATTTTTTACCTGGTTGTGTTTTCCTCTCCTTTCAATTGCTTGTTGGGAGGAAAAGAGTCTCCCCTTTGCACCCTTGTAGACCTTGAATAGATAAAAGAAAAAGTAAATCAAATATAGAAAATTCATAGATAGTCAAGGCTCAACATTGCAAATTCATAAATAAGATGTAACAAATCTCACCTCCAACTCATCAAACACCTTATCTCTTAGCTCACGATCAAGCACCATCCTATCAATGCATGTGACAAGACCTTCCATGACCTCCTTAGTCACCTTAAATGTGTCCGAGAAGTAGAACTTTAGATTCAAGAAGTAGGCAAAGGCATGAATCAGCTAGTGGAGTTGGTGTGTCCATCTCTGATCAATGATGCGCCATATGATTTCATATTTCCTTTTATTGCCACCATAGTAACGTGATATGGCCTCTTTGGCCCTATCCATGGCCTCATAGATGAAACCCATTGGCATGCCATCTCCATCCACCATACGAAGAACCCTCACCAAAGGTTTTGTCACCTAAAAAAATGAAAACAAATGTTAAATTATAACAAAATTAACCCCTCAAAAATAAAAACAGCAAATAGATTATCATGTATAATTTTTTTTTGTGTGATTGCTACTTACCCCCATCAACTCCTCTCCATTTTTGATGAATGTCTCATAAAAAACTATGGCAACAATCGTCTCCCCTTCAGGTCTATTGGAAAATGAGGACTCCTTCCGGACACTAACATTTGCTTGAGATGACCAATGGTAGCAAGAACGCTTTGCAATGTGAGGAAGTGGCTAGCAAATCGTGTCACTCCAAGTCGCACAAGGTCCTTGCCATTTCTGAATTTCCTCATCAAATAAAGCACCCAAGTATGGTTGTAGATAAATTTTGTAACACTTTTGGCATCTTCAACCACTCTTTTGACCCATGAAATCTTCCCAATGTCCTCAAGCAACAGGTCCAAGCAATGTGCAACACATGGAGACCATGCAATTGTGGGATACCTCTCCATAAGTAGTCTACCTACAACTACATATGCAGTTGTGTTGTCCGTGATGATTTGGACAACATTATCAAGTCCAACCTCCTAGACCACCCCATCTAATAGATTGCATAAAGTCTCAACATTTTTGACTTCATGGGAGGCATCCATTGATTTTAGGAACACCAATCCACCATTAGAGACCACTAAAAAGTTAAGGAGAGTTCTATTTTGTCCATCTGTCCACCCATCAGATAAAATGCCGCAACCTTTTCTTCGCCAAAATTTCTTTTGCTCATCAACCACAAGCCGTGTATTCTTTACAGCTTCCTCTAGCAATGGCCTACTCAAATCTCTAGATGATGGAGTCTTAAACCCCTTTCCTGCAACTGTAAGGGCGTTCACCAAACCTTCCCAATATGAGTTGTTTGCAACATTGAAAGGTAGATTATTGTAGTACCAAAAGTTTGTAGCACCCATCCTAGCTTCATGATGCTTTTCCTTATTCCAACCGGTACCTTCAAGTGAAGGTTGTGCTCCTGGAACATTACGTGGAATAAAATAATTTTGTCCTGATGAAGGACCTTGGCTAGCACTAGCAGTAGAAAAGGAACATCAGGACTCTCACCAAAAGATGAATGTGGAGCACAGAAGCTTGGACTTGTAGCACCATGGGGCATAGATGGTGTAGAATGGGATTGGGATCCACTCATCGCTGCTGCTAGGGCATCCTTTGTTTTTTGTCTTTCATCTTTTTTTAGCTCATATTCAGCAAGAAGGGCCTTCATCTCTCTAATAATCTCAGGAGTAGTATTCTTGCATCCCTCCACATTTTGCCCAGGTATTCTAGCAAGGTGGTATTTTAATCTGTTTATTCCTCCTGTCATCCATTTCTGGCATTCATTACATGTCACTTCACCTTTTTTATTTCCTGGAATTCCATACTTCCATGCAGGGTCTTTTTTCATTCCCTTTGGATTTGAAGACGACATTGTTGTAAGTTCAACATGGAAAAAAAAAAATCAGCTAGGGTTTGCTAAAAAATCAACAAATAAATGTGATTCAAAGTTTCAAACAATTGCAAAAAAAAAAGAATGCAAAACCAAGCTAGAAATAGTAGGAATTAGGCTATTAAGGAAAATAGAAAAAAAATTGGCAGCATTTCCCCTTATTTTTCTTGATTTTTTTGATTTTGAATGCAAGAAAACAAAATAAAAGAATTGTTAGATCACTTACTTGGCTCTATTTTGATCTTTTTAGCTTGTTCTCCTAGCTTCAATCAACTCCAAATCAATTTGTAGATCTGCATTTGGCAAGCTTGAGTGTTAAAATGAAACAAAAATTTATAAAAAACATGGGTTTTTATTGTTTTTTCACTCCTAGCCGCGCAGGAGAGTCTTGGGTTGGGACTCTCGAGTCCGACCTCAGGACTCAGACGAGTCCTGAGGTCGGACTTGGGAGTCCTGACCCAGGACTCGACTCTTGAGTTCGTGGCGAGTCGACTCGGCTGGCCAACGGACTCCTGAGTCCACCGAGTCCAGCCGAGTTTGCAAACTATGGGTGGGAGACTCTTATGGAAGGGGAAACTTTTGAGAAGAACTTTTTGGAGATACTTTTTGAAGAATTTTGGTTGATATTTTGTACAAAAGAGTATTTTGGTTTGTATAATCACACAAAGATAATCAAGAAAGCATTTTGATCATATGTTTTGAATGTCCTTTTTAGTTATTATTACTGATTTCTTGTATGTTAAATTGGTGAGCCCTTTGTGTAATTGTAGAAATCATTAGCCATCTATTCAAACAATCTATGCAATTGATGTAATGCACCACAATCATATCTTGGTATCTTGGTTTGAATGTGCTGAGGAAACTTATCTCTTTGTATGTTGAGATTCATTGTCCTCCTTTCGTTGTCATTGCATATCAAAACACTCTTTGTGGTGAAACCCTCTCGTAGGTTGTAGTAAGTTGTGTAATCTCAGTTGGTATTAGTGTGTCTGCCATTTGGGCTTTTGTTTTTCATTTTCCTTTTTGTACTTTCAGGTTAGAAGAACACAAAAACCCCTATCATATGAGGGAGCTACCCCTCTCAAATGCAAAGGAAAGTTGTTAGTCCAGTAACAACTTCTCCAATTGTTGGGACATTTGTCATTGCTTGTTGGATGAGTCACATTAAAATTTGTGCTGACAAATTTGTTTACCAACATGTAGTTTAATACAAGACACAATATAGAACTCTTCCATAGAGTTAATATATTGTGGCATGGGTTGCTACTCTTGAGATTGTCTATTTGAGGCATCCTCTTATTGATCTTCAATGCTCATAGATTGCTTCTACTTCTTTTTGCATTTATAGTTACAATGCCATTAAGATGAGATAAGTATATTTTTCCATGCGTTGACTAAGTATATTGATGTGTAGTATCACTATTTGTGGATGTTAGTTTCAAAGAAGACTTTGTTTTCTCCTACTATCAATCAAACAACTAATATCTTCATTGAACCTTTTGACAACTCAAATTTGAGAAATTATAGAAACAACATGGTATTTGTCCCGAGAACTATAATGTGCCGGCCAATTTTTTCAATTTTTGAATGAACACACCAGCACAATAAGCACCCGTTAAGGTTAGCTTAGACCAAAACCAGCAATCGGAAAGTAACTCTTTGCCAAGAATGCGCACTCAATCTCAAGATGAGAATGATGCTGTCATATGGCAAGAGGGTCGTTAGTAGCAACTTGAAAGTATTACAATGCTAAAAGAAGCTCAAAGCCAAGAATGTACTCTCCAACCCAAAGTGGGAATGGTGCTACCATATGGCGGAGGTACTATGAAAAGAAATGCAATGCTGGAAAGTAAACTCGACACCAAGCATGTGCACTCCAAACCTAAGATGGGGATGGCGCTATCATATGGTGGAGATTCTATTGATGACAATGCAGTGTTGAAAGTAACTCATTCATCAAGCATGTGCACTCCAAGCTCGAGGTGAGCTAGGCGCTATCATATGATGATGAGGATCTAATGCATTACAATGTAACTTAGCAATAAATAGAAATGGTTGAACAGTACTACTGTAACAGCCTTACAATGAGAAGAGTTGCCTGCCAAGAACACTGAATTAGAAGTCTATCAATGCTGCAATATTATATAATGTCTCCCCAATGCACAACATGACTTCAATACTCAAACTCAACCCCAAAGACAAAATCTTACAATCTGATATGACTGAACAATGACTGAAAATGCATAACCAGCAACATTGTAACTCACTAAAATGCTCATAACTCTCTCTAGACTTGTCCAAATGACATGAAATTTGATGCAAATAAACACTATGAAGATGGCGAGCAGATTCTAATCAAGAAATGACTCTAAAAACTTGTAATTTTATTTTCTAAACATTTGCCAGGCAAAACAAAATGGTACGGCCTCAAGAGGGGCGATTTTTACTAGATAAAATCAATGACTTCAAAATAAAATCTGCAAACTTGCAAGAAGGGTCGCCCCTAGTTGAGAAATAGATTAGTAAACTATCTAGAACCATATAAAATTTACTCAATGACTTATGAATAAAAACCTCAATCAGCTACAATGGACCAACAACTCCAAAAACTTACTGAAATGCAAGAAACTCAACTACAGTGTGCTCCAATCTGCTCTCAAAGAATAAGAATAGCAATATCTCAACTAGTTGCTATCTTTCAAGCAAGAAGTCAAGCCCAAGCTAGGAGGTATGCATCCCTCGAAGCATTCACTCACCATTTCGGCAGCATATCGATATAATTTGTTCATGGATGAGAAATGAAGAACAAGTGATTCCCTTTTATAGATTTGTGATGATCTTTTAGAAGCCTCTAGAAAGTGTGCCCAAATTCAAATTCCAAGTTGACTTCAATTTCTCCCTTCAAATGGAATCCAAATTCAAATGCAATTTCATTACTTCTCCAAGCCACCCTTTTCCAAGAATGAAGTAATTCTTTTAATAAAATAATGCTCCTCTCCAAATTGGCGTCCATTTCCCAAGGTGACATTTTCACTTTAGAAATATCAAAAATAACTCCTCATGAGGCGTCCAACCCTCAAGTTCCCCCTTTTTTAAAAACAACTTGAAGTTTTGATACTAGGCTAAGGGGATAAAGTGAAAATATAACATTATTAATTTAAAATAACTCTTCTCACCCAAAAATTGCATCATGAAGCCAAAAATCAACATTTCCACTGAACTGCCTGAAGAGGAAAGCCAACTGTATTGAGGCGAATTAGGACCATTGCCAAAAAAAGAATTTACTAAAAATAGTAAATTCAGCAAGTTGCTCGGATCAATGTGCAAACTGAACCATTGCGAAGTTCTTTGAAAACCCATAAAGAATCTATGATCCAAAATCCCAAACTCCAAGATGTAGCCATCGTAACTTACTAAAAATAGTAAGTATGGAAAGGTTGCCCAACGCAGTTGCATGTTATGCCATTGCGAAGCTCTCTGAAAACCCAGAAGGAATCCAGAATCCAAACAGCCAAACTTCAACATGCAAACCCTCGAATCTTCAAAAGAAACCACCAAGCAGCTTGAAACCCTAATTCTACCTCTGACTAGCCGACAACACATCGGGGATAGGCTATCAATCACTGGAAAGTGTAGTGCTAAAAATGGGGACATTACAAGAACTCCACTTGATCATAAGGGGCTAGCATTGGATTGGATTAGTTTTCACTTGATTAGATGTTGTCTTTGGATCACATGGGTTGCTTGTTCTAATAATTTTATGAACAAAAGCTTAATTATAATATTGTTTGGTTTAGGTATAGAGGTTTAGGTGGTTATTGCTTCCTCTTTATATTTGTAGAGGCAATGACATATAGGCAACTTTGGCATATATTATTTTTTGTGATCACCAATTTTTTTTGTACTAGTGAGATGACAAAAGCTTCCTCATCTTGCTTTGCTTCCCCAATTATTTTCAACGTACCATGCCTTAGGGGTTTGCTTGAGCCCATGCAAAGACTTCTTGAGTTTGTACACAAGAGGGGTATCACTTGACTTATGAAACCCTAGTGTTTATTCCATTACAAATCCCCTCTTGAAGATTCTTGTAAATAAAAACACTCTTCTTATCCATTGGACAAATCTCCCAATTGAGAGAGGCAATAATAGAGAGAATGACATGTATGTTGTCCATTCGACAATTGGAGCAAAATTCTTATAATGGTCAATCCCTTCCTTTTGAGAGAAACCTCTAGTCACAAGGCATTTCTTGAGTTTTCCTATAGCTCCATTCTCATCAAAGTGGTCTTGTAGGCCCATTCGCAATTCACAATGTTGGTTGTTTGAGGCCAAAAAACCAAATCCCAAACATCATTCCAAATGAGAGCATCACACTTTTGGTACATAGCTTCTTCCCAATGAGCATTTCCATGATAAGAAGCAAATTCAGAGCAATGATCTATGAGGACTCTATGTGTAACATACACCCCTGATTTTTTTTTTTTGAAATTCACTGTATGGTGTTTGTTTGTTTTTCTAATGTCTTTGTGAATGTTTCAAATGCGTTTTTTCAATGAAGCATAACAACATAGAGAATAGTTGCAAATGAAGAGGGAAATCAACAGATAACAATGCCTTTCAATAGAGATAGCAACATATATTAACTTTAAGAGCATTTGTTTTCAGATTGAAAATCAGATGAGTTCAATGCTATATCAGATCTGAAATATGAAGTTTCAGACCTGGTAAATGACTTATAACAGCAGCAATACAACATCTATCTCCTCCAAGGTCCTCAATGATGACGTGCCAAGACCCCTATGAGTTCCAACGCCTCCAAACAGCTACTCAGATGCTGAAAATGAACTGACAGTGAGGTTTATGCAACTGCAAACCCTTGTCCAATAATGCTCAGAAAATGGTACGACCCCTAGAGAGGGCGATTTTGCTCTAAAAATCAATTCTTCTCTGAAACCCTCAAATGATGACTTGAAAGATGGTGCCCAGGCATGAGGAAACCAATGCACTAATACCCAGAACGAGGAGCTAAACACTAACCGAGTTATGAATAGATTTGTCCTTCAGCCACTGGTAAAATCTGAGTTTCCAGAACTTCTGATAAAGTATATCAGACCTCAGAAGACACA